>BJKM01000804.1:0-213856 GCA_015082035.1 Chaenogobius annularis
CTTCTGCCTATGCTAGAGTATCCAAACTAGAAATTGGAATAGGTATCAGTTGACAGCTTTATAAAAATCTAACACAATATTTATTTATTTATGTATGTATGTATTTATGTATTTATTTAAGAATGCAAATTTGTTTATTCCAATATGACCGCAGACACTAGCTAGACAACTTTCAACAAAAAAACAAAAAAATGCATTATTTGCTGCTCATTTCCAATTTGTCTCCATTCTCCCTGTGTTATATTTCTTTTCCTGTAGCGTTCATTTTGAATTCTATGTAACAATAGCAACACTTACTGCTCAGCTCAGGTCAGGTCGCCCTGACTTTCTCCACTCCACTCTCCTCACACACTTTGGAGATTACTTTTACACTTTTTTTCTGAGGACTTGGACATAGCATTATGCTGTTGCTGTTGGTGTTGCTGCGGCCCATTGTCTGCTAGTCCATCCTGTCTATTGGTTCGATTTTAATTAGCATTGTGTTTGTTTTGTTTTGTTTTAAATTTTAATGCCTGGGGAACAGATTGGAGCGTTGCAGTCCTGTTTGTCAAAGTCTTCTTGGGCACTTGGGTCACGGCAAGCTCCTAAATTGGTCTAGTCCGTCTCCTACACATTTAATAAAGTCTACATAGTAAAGAAGTAGGAATTTCACCATAGTTTGTGTACTATCTCAATCTTTCCTTGTTTTTGTTTCTATGTCTAAGGCTGGATTTGAAATGTCATAAATCAATTTATTCACTCGACTGCCCCTCCAACGTTTACCCAAGACCAAAGTTGAAAATTAAAAATTGATTTAGCGTCTTCCACTCTCGCTAATCTCCTAGTCCCTTGTTTTGGTCTGTGGGTTTACCCCTTTATGCAGCCAGCTCAAAGAAAACTATTTCCTCCAATCATTTCCTTTCCTAATCCCTTGATGTGTTTGCTACTTGTCCTGTCTCCCTGTCTTTTCAGGCACACCAGGCTCTGTCAACACTAGACACATTGATGCAATTGTTCCTTCAGCCCATTAAGCATCCTATTTTTATTCCCCTTTGTGTTCTGCGCATTCATATTTGGTCGCACGGGGCTGTTTGGAGTGATTAAAGAATACACTGTATTCAGCGGAACGCCACACAATGTTACACAATATTTTTAAAAAGACATATATACATGCAGAAGGTGGTGCTTTTACAAATGTATTTATTTATTTGCATTAATTTATTTTTTAAAAACCTAATTTAATATCTGTTAATTCGTTTTTTTTTTAACATGTTTTATGTGTGTGTGTGTCTCATAGAAAGGCCAGGAGGAAGTCCACTCCAAAGAGATCAAGGTGAAGCTGCTGACTGACAGTGTGAACAGCTTCATCGCCAAAGCCCCGCCCACGGCCCACGATGCATTGCGCTCGGAGCTGGACATGCTCGTGGCCAACTACCAGCGCCTGTGCAGCCGGCTGGACGGGAAATGCAAAACACTCGAGGTATTAGTGAATCAGCAGACGCACAGCTTTACTTTCCAGATTACACTCAAATTCAAAGCATTATGTTTTTTTCTGAACTTCATTCGAAACATTAGAAAAATATATATTGATTTTGGTTAAAAAGGGGGATAGAAATCATATTGTAAAAGTTGCAAATAGTAGAAATAATAGTAAAATACAAAGATTTAGTATTAAGTATTTGGTTTGAATCAGCAATAACAGATTTACACTTTTGAATTTCAAAATGTAAAATATATATATAATGTCAGTTCACGAAATTGAAGAATTCGTTTTTCTCACAAAATGACTGCCCACCAAATCTTCAAAGCAGCAGGTATTCATTTCCTGTTTAGCTTTTTATTGGATTACTTTCTTCATATGAAATTGCACGTGTGGAAATCATATGAAGCATGTCTCTCCTTTAAATTGCATTTCTACAATATGCACAAAGCAGTCGTTTTAATGTTATTCAGAAACATGAAGTTATATCGAAGCAAAGAGGGAATGAGCAAATTTAAACTTTCTCTTGTAGAGAGAACTTACAAAGCGCACTTTTCTGTAAGTGAGAATCTTTGGATAAAAAAGCTTTGCAGTCTCAGTTAGCGAGACAGACAGGAGCAACACTTGCATTGACCGAAATCCAGATGACGGAACAATGGAAGTTATTTATCGTATGTATTTACTTATTTATTGACTTATTTATTGACTTATTTTGTGTTGACTTTATTTCCAATAGTTTGCGAATTCCAGAAATCTTCTATTTGATATGCTGTATTTTGTTATAATCATCAATACTGGAAATGGGTATTCAATAATGTATTTATTTTTTCCTAAATGACTGTCTGAAGTACAGCATTATACTTTGAGACTGCTGAGTTCTTGCTCTCGTCCGCGTTCTCAAACAAGGACTATGCTGTTTTATGTAGCTTATTATAAGTAATAATATGTGATTATTTTAATATGCAAAATAGAATAGAAAATGCTCCACATCACATCAATAACACCATATTTACAGCTTAGCACGATGACTTCCACACACGGCCCACACTGCTTTGGATATAAAGCTGTTGACATCCTCGTCCATTCCGGTTTGTAATAGGGACATTTTAATAAGGCTAACCTTGGCTCCAAACGGCAAAGGGATGGATCCTTTAAAGTACTTCTATCTTATTGTGTCGAGGTCACGGTTCTCGTATTCATACATCACTGCCAGCTTGAATAGGCTTTATCAGTGCTCTGTATGTTAAAGATGAGAATAAGGTCACAGAGGTCAGCAAATGCCATCAGTCAACCTTGGAACTTCAATACACAAGCTACTGGGTGGATTGTGGTGTGAAATGCTTGGTAAATTTATCATATCATGGCAGCCGCGCAGAAGCAACTGTTGCTCATTTGCACAAAGGAAGTCAACTCATTAAACATCATGGCGGCGAACAGATGTGGCAGCGGCAATGCTATCCAGAAATGACTAAATAAATGGCATGACCAGTGTTGTGCCACTCGAAATTTATCTCCCGAAAAGCTGCTAGCTTGTTTTGGTAATGTTCACAGTGTAATGGTTGGAATTTTGTGACGTGTTGTAGGAAGTGTGGGCGTGCTGGTGTGAGCTGCTATCCTACTTGGAGCAGGAGAACCTCTTCCTGGACCAGCTGGAGCAGAAGTTGGATGAAACTGACAACCTGGAGGGAAAGCCAGAGAAGCTGCAGGAAGCACTGGATGTGAGTAGGAAATAGGTCTTAACACACATAACGTAATCAATGCATGGTGGTGTGTGGTGTGTGTGTGTGTGTGGGTCAATCTAAAAACATGCACAATAGGTAAAATCTCCAGCTAAAATCCTGACCAAGACTACCTAAAGAGATGGAGCTGGACCCCGGCGGTGCACTACTCCTGCCCTGCCCACTGCATAGAAGGATGGGTCAAATAAAGTGTATCTTAATCCTAACTTTATAGAGGCTTGACCATATATTTTATGACGTTTATGCAGTAGTCTGTGTTTTAATGCTATAAAGTGGTAGTTAAAGGAGACATATTATTCAACATTAACTTTTATGTGCTTTCAATCTTGTTACAATGGTGTTTCCTCATCATTGGTGCAACACAAGTTGTATTTTAATTGATTCATGCATGTATGAGTAATCCTACATTATCCTGCAAGCACTGGATTGAGTGCTCAGAAAATGTCTGTTTTCACCGCCCTCTTTTCTGGATTGAGTTGTGTTTATTTGAAAAATGAAGGCTCTCACTCAGAGTTCTAAAATGTCACTTTGATTTATATAGCGCATTTCAGGACAACCAAAGTGCTTTACAGTGCATTATTCATTCACTCCACACTTGGTGGTGGCTAATCTGCGCCATCGGCCCTCCCACCACCAAACCGTTCACTCTACACCTCGACCGTTTTGCTCTAGCCTCCCCACTGTGGCACCTGGTGTTGTCTAGACTGCAATCTTCCCCAAATATTATATCCATAAAATACAATTCTTCTATATTTGCTACTTCACGCAGTCCTTTAAGGTAAAATAAGAAAGGTTCTTCCTCTTATGAATGTTGATGGAAATATATTCAGAGAAATCAGAATTGATTCTGGAGTGAACGGAGGCAAAAAACATTTCAAAGAGAATGTGTAACGCTAGTTTCTTAGAAGGTGCTTTTACCTGTAAGTTAAAAAGGAGAGCTGTAATTGTAACCGGCAGTTACCAAAAATAAACATAGACGAAATATGCTAGCAACTTCATTTTGCATAAGGCAGAAAATGACTCAAATAGTTTAGTTTGAAAGACACCAAAAACATATACTGAAAGTGATTCAAATGCCAAATGTTTCAGTTAATAAGCAGTGTATTTTCATATAGCCCACAGCTGCTGAAAATACTAACACCGTCCCACTCACAAGATAAAATAAACAAGTTTTAAGAGGATGGACAGAGGCGCGAAGTGCTGATTGATTTAGCTTGGCTTTTATGTGCCGTCATTTTTAATCTGCATAATATTAATTTCAATATTCAAGCTACATCTATTTTCCTCTTTTAGAACAAATTATACTTTCATTCGCTCAAGTCTTTTGAAAAAGATGTATCATTTTGCATGATTGACAAATTATTGTGTTGTGTTGCTGAATTGAAAGGCAATATTATCAATAACAAGTTCTGATATCTAATTGAGTGCGTTGTGTTTAGGATTTGGAGGTTCTCCTGCAGCACCCAGAGGACAACAGGAACCAGATCCGGGAACTGGCTCAGACCCTGATGGACGGAGGGGTCCTGGATGAACTGATCCAGCAGAAACTTGACGCCTTCAACACCAGATGGGATGAGCTCATGGCCAGGGTAAGATTTGTCATGAAACAGAACTTCCCCTTTCATTTTGTGTTACTAAGATGTGCTTTAACAGAATCAGCCAAACGAGTGTAGGTTGAGCGATACTGTTGAAATGGTTTCAGGTTGACTTTATAACATGTATGACATTGGAATATTAGTTACGGTACTGAAATATAGTGTCGCGATTACCATGTCCAAAATGATAGCGATCAATGATAATATCAGAATCATAGCACATAGTTTAAACTTGCCATGGATATTAATAATTATACCCAACTGTATTGTACAAATAGTATTGTACTTTGTTATAAATTAAAACAACAATGATCTAGAAGAGAACTTAACGCGTAAGTAGTATTCTGGTGGTAGAATTATCTTTGTTGGTGATCATCACAATTATAAAAAATGTACCATAACAATTATTGTCCATCCTTTTTATTGTGATAAGTAATATTATTGTTAATTGTCCCAGTATTAGTATGCATTTTTCCTACACATCGAAATGTTTTAGATTTGCTTTGACACCAGACTAATAATATAAATGTCAAAGTGAACGAGGGTTGTCAAAAAAATTAAATACAAATCAATCACTAGTATTGAAACTATATAGTCATTTGAGCCCACTCATCCTGAATATTTTTTTTTATTTTTAGTATCCCTAACCCATTCTTTATCAAAATATTTCCTGCAAACTTAAAAAAAAATCGGAATATATCCTTTTAAAGTAAGTGTCAGGTAAGTGGGTAAAACACGTTTTTTATTTACTTGGTAAATGCAGGAACCGCGCTCATCAAATCCATTGAATCAAACATATAAATCAGCTTTGACATCAAATTGTATTTAATTATGGTTATAATCAGGCAAATCTGTGATCATTTTGTACTACAACCCTTTTCATAGCTCATACTCATCATTTTCCTCTAAAACTCAAGTAGCTATTCAAATGTACTCCTCTTCACATTCATCCTACGGTTAATGAACTCAATTCAGAGCCTTATACTATACCGCACTGCTGACCTCTTCTATCATTTCTGTCTGTCTGCTGTCCACTGCCACTTCTCCCTCCATCATCCCTCCTCATCCTCACCAGTGATCCGTAGTGACATATAACGCACGTGTCTGCCTATTGAGTTCATCCCATTACCTGTCTGCCTCAGTCTTATAATCCTCCCATTGTGTCTGTCTACATTCATAAGCGGTAGCACTTCCCGAATATAGTTTAGTTCTTTGATTATTTTTGCTGGAAAATGAGAGACATGCGGCCATTGCAAGTGGTGGTTTCGGCGCCATGTTTGTTTGTCAGCTACTATGAGGGAGAAGAAAAGGCAAGCGACATCGTGAGTAAAAGGAAGAAAAAACAGCTATGAACAAAATTGAATGTCGAATAAATTTGTCAAAAACGATAGGTTGATCTTTAATTATGGAAGTCTGAGGAGTGAGGAGCATTACTATCATTAAACCTGTTTTTCCACAGAATATTATAATCATGTTTCTGATACAGATTTGGGAAGAAATGGGTGTGCTTTATTCATCTTTCCAAAAACGTTTTAGTTATGAATATATGTTAAAGCAATATTATGGAATTATGGACTTTGCTTTACTTTATGCTTGTCAACCATTCCTTCAACAGAGTGTGGGAATACAGTATATTTGCCAATTTGTCAATTAGTTTCCATATTTGTTTGAAATTAAAAAGGTCTGCATTGGTGGTAAGATTAAGGTCAGAAACTAAAATGCAAAAGTAAAAAAAATTTATCCTTTGCAATTATTTAAAAGAAAACTGTCGAAATCTAACAGCAGCAAGTTTAAAATGGACCGTTCTCTATATCTGATGTTATTTGCATTTCAGTATTTACCAGTACGCCGCCAAGTGCGATTTAAATCAAGGTTAGCCATAAAACCCCATTTATAAAGGCGCCCTCTTATCTAATATAAAATATCGGGGCGGCGTAGACTCAAACGGTTAACATGTCACCACTTATCTCACTTCACAAGAAGCTAGCTTAGGGTGCAGGGGCCCAAGCAAATACCATAGACAGTAGCAGCTCTTAATCTTACTGTATCAGTGTTCAAGTCAGCAGATAAAACTCGCTTATCCGGCACGCGCTGCAGAAGATATCTATGCAATTCAGATCAAAGAAGCTCGTGTTCTCCATTTTAATTTGAGTGCGTTTTAACGGCTGAAAACCAATGCTGGCCCAGCGGCGTTTCTGGCACAATAGACAAACAGTAATTCCCCATCTCCTCTTGGCTTGTGAGGCAGTAAGTAATAAGGAAAAATCAAGTATTTAATGAGAATATGTATGAGCTCACAATTGCAGAGGAAATGAAGTACACCTCTCTAGAGGGAAACGTGTTATCGATGTTTTTTGTAAATATTATGACAAAAGCAAAAGTGAGTTGGCTTGGGAACACGTCGCAAGGGCTCAACAGGCTTTTTTTAGTCCTATTATCTGCTTGTGTTGGATTAACATGCTTACCTGTAACCATAATGACTGCAGCACAAGTGATGTCACAGCTATCGGTGATCTGATTGGTGGATCTGAGGTGTTGGACTCCGCCTAGTGTTGAGGAGAGGAAAAGTGAAAAGTAGTAGTCAACAGTGGGATAGTGTTGTTGTCGTCGTGGAGATATCATTGATTCGGGGGAGTATAGACCAGAGCGATGAGGGAGAAGCCGCCGACGCCGTTGTTCCAGAAGGAGCCCAAAGTAGGAGTTTGTAATGTAGTTATGTAATTCTGACTAAGACTTGATGACATTTAACAATTTTAATTTAGCAGTATTTGCATGTAGTTTAGACATTTAGGTTTTACGGCTTTTTTTTGCTTTTTTTTTTTTGAATCAACTAAACCAAACTTTTGATGTGGCATATTTTAGCTATGCAATTCTCAACCTAAAAATTACTTGGACGTAGGTGTTCTTTTAAGCTACTGGCTTCAGTACATTATATTATGTGCATACAATATTTGGCCTTGCTGCAACTGTAGCAATTGCATCAAAATAGCAGGTATTACAAGGTTGATCTTCTTACCAAATGTTCGAATTCTTGTTTTGAAGCTGGCTCATCCCATGTTGTTACCAGTGGTCTTTTATGTGCTTTGGATGAATTATTGAGAAGCCCAAAAAACGCAACCGCTGGCTAGTTTTACTGCTGACTTGATGTTGCTTAATAAAATGTTTTGTGTGTTTCTAGGCAGCACAAAGGAAGAAGGAGCTTGAAGAGAGCATCAAATTGGCCCAAGAGAACGACAGAGCGCTGAGGGACATCCAGGAGTCTCTGGCTAACACTGACCGGCACCTGACCGCGTACCTGGCTGACCACATCGATGCCCAACAAATCCCGCAAGAAGCACAAGTTTGTACTGAGTCTTAGCCTTAGAGGTGTAGAAAATACCTTCAAGTGCAGACAACGCTGCGCTTGGACTAGCCTCAAAACATGCGCACAGATTTCTTCAACACATTTTGGCAATCATTCTCCATTACAATTTGAGAGAAACAAATGCTTACCAATCTGGAGGCATTCAGGCTTGGCTATAAACAATGAATAGATCCAGGACAGCCAATCAGTCATCTATATTGTTTCCCCTTTACCTCATTAACTTTCAGAATGTAGGCAATTCTTTTGTCGATAGCATACAGTAGTGTGTAGCGGCACAGGGACACTATTTAAATGACTTCAGATGCAGTTTGAAGCGAACAAGACACGCTTTTGTAGTACCCCAACTGCTTGCTGCTTACTGTACATTATATTTTCTAAGTTAACGTGTTCTGTTACACTTGATAGCAATTTTATCCATTCATCTTTAGGCCTTTCATGAATATTGGCCCGTATTTGCAGTCTATTTTTATTTAAGATGAAAGTGGGATACACTCAAACTTATTTTATTTATTTCTTTTATAAACCTGGGGAATACACTGTTCAGGCTAATCATTTTCTCAAAAACCCTACCGAAAGAGGGTTATCAGAGGGTTACTCATTAAATCCATAACCAAGAAGTAGGATGCACATTCAAACTCACCAACTTTTTTGTAGTACAACTTTTTCCACACGTAAAAATCTTGTACTATTTCTCACCAATGACGAGCTTTCCGCACTCTGAACTAACATCCCTGTTCCAGCCAGTTCATTCACATTTTATTGTTTACATTGCTCCTCGCCTGGACTCAATAAGCACTCTAGAGACAATCCAAACTTTACCTCGCGCTACTTCGTATCGATCACCTCCGCTCCCGTCCCGAACTGCTACATCTGGATTTAATTATGTTGCAGAAATAGTGACAGTTGTATTTATTTGTCCTTTCACATCAGCAAACCCCATAGAGAGAGAGAGAGTCTGCTTCCCTCCACTCTAATTAAGCTTGTAAAGACACTTTTGGACACAGACAGCGGGGGGCACAGACTTTCAGTGCAATTTATCACTCATTTCAAGCCAGCACGAATAGATAATGAATGCAAAGATAGATGGCAAAACCGCGATTTGGAGACGGTTGGAAGAAAGGATTACTCCCACGTGCGACCACCAGAGCCGAGGATGCCATGGCAGACTGATCGGATTAGACTGGTCATTACAAGCTACTTTAAACACCAAAACACTGCAAGTTGGCTAAACATGCATTGCAGGATACTCCCCCCTGGTGGCATGAAATGGGAGGTGCATTTCATCTTGACTAAATGTGACTGTTTATTTGTGATTTACAGAAAAATTCAAAACAGAATTAACAGAGCATGAAAACACTTTGGATGACATGAGGAAGAAGAATCAGGATAAAGACAGAATACTCGTGCAAATTGATGCAACACAGGTGAGGTTAAATAGTACTACAAAATAATACTTGAAGTTGATTATAATGATTGTGTTTGTCCACAGAAAATGCTGGGAGACGTTTGGGCCAAGTTCCGGCTGTTCCAAAAGCCGTCGGACTATGACGCGCGGCTGTCCGAGTGTGAGCGTGTCCTGGCCGGGGTGAAGGCGCAGGTGGCGGTGCTGGACATCCGCAGTGTGGAGCAGGATGTTGTGCAGTCGCAGCTGGAGCAATGCATGGTGGGTAAAAACACGTGATTATATTATACACATTTGTGCATTTCCACACGAGTAAGTTGCTGTTTAAATGCTCACAACAGTAATGAACAGAACCATAGATATTTTGTCACATGTTCACACTTGCCTACTAAATTAAGCCTGAACTGGGACTAAAACTCAGAAATAAACCAAGGCTATAACAGATCCAGACCAGAATCAAACCAGGATCAAGTGTGAACGCAGCCTCAATATAGGGTTAAAGAGGATTAATTTGTTCTGACAGCTTTGTCTAGTTTCCACTTTCGTTCTAATGGTGTAGTAACTTTGTGAATGTTAAAATATAAACAAATGCTTTTCTTTTGCGAAATGACACCGCCCTTTTATATCTACCTTACAGAAGTTGTACAAAATCCTCAGTGAGATCAAAGGGGAAGTAGAAACGGTGATTAAAACAGGGAGGCAGATCGTTCAGAAGCAGCAGACAGAGCAGCCCAAAGAGTTGGACGACCGAGTGACCGCGCTAAAGCTGCTATACAACCAACTGGGTGCACAGGTAAAGCCAGGTTCTCAAAATGCATAACAAGGACATATGTTGAATAAGTTTAGATATATTTTTATTTGATTTTCCAAAGGTGACTGAGAGCAAACTAGAGCTGGAGAAGAGTCTGAAGTTATCCAGGAAACTGCGTAAGGAGCTGAACAGTCTGACGGAGTGGCTGGCTGCTACTGATGCGGAGCTAACGCGGCGCTCAGCTGTGGACGGCATGCCCAATGACCTGGAGGCCGAGGTCGGGTGGGCACAGGTAATTAGAACCAGCACTATTACTGGCAACGCTCCATATTCAAGATGAACGTGAACGTGAAGTTTAACTGAACATTTTGTGACATATTCTATATATTCTACACAACACACAAACATGATTCCTGTACAAACAACATTCATGCACGGACAAAATTACAATATGTACTGGGCCAAGAATGTTCAAACCCTAGATGTAGCTAAATGTTCTAACAAAAAAATTACCACATGAAAAATCTTGGAAAGCAAAAAAAGCATATTTTGATTTAGTTAATTTTGTTGAATCTAACCTGACCGTGCTAAATCAATGAATAAGATATATCAATGTGTAGTAAGTTTTGTAAAGTGAAAATAGGACAAAACGGGTTGTAAAGCATTCAAGATATCCAGATGATTTTGTTGAAATGAGCAGGATGTGTAATAGGGCTGTCAGTAAGTATTATTTTAGTATTCGACCAGTCGGCGAGTAGTTTTTTGATTAGTCGACTAGTTTATTTCTGTTGTACATTCCACCAAACAGGTTGAAATATGATGACTGAAGTGTATTATTGATCAAAATCAGAAACCTAACCCTTTTCAATGCAGCTGTCTTTGTTATAAAAGGTCTTTTTGTATGTGTTCTAGAGTCTGGATTACAATTACAATTAACTAGGATCATTTTTGAGTAGTCACAAGTAGTTGGTTGCAGAAGGAGGAAGGGATTGTGGTGCAGTGAATTAAGTGCTTCACGTCCACAACAAGATAGCTAGCTTGTTCAAATTCTCTTACATTGCCTGTTTCGTTCACAATGTAAACATATGTGGCTGATTAAAACTGCTCAGGCATTTGACATAAAATGCCACTAAACCTGAGTGTAAATCAAATAGTCGACCTAAGTGTGTAAAGAGATTGCAGAGTAATTTAGCTGACTTTATTGCATTTCTCCTTTCCAGTCCATCCATGCAGAGACGGAGCGCAGACAGCCACAGCTTCCAGGCCGTGGTGGAGCTGGCCGAGGCGCTCAAAACCGTGTTGAGGGGCCACGGGGGGCTCGTAGACGACAAGGTCAGCCTGCTGCGCTGCAACTGGATCGCAGTCACCTCCAGGGCCGAGGAGTGGCTCAACCTGCTCCTGGTAACTACTACACAGATAGCTTTTAATCGTAAGAAACACAGGGCTCTTGAAAACGTTGTCTTTGTCTTCAGGATTATCAGCGGCAGATGCAGAAGCTAGATGGACAGATAGAGGAAGTGAACACGTGGGTTGATGGAGCAGAGAAGAAGATGGACGTGATTGACAGCCAGGGACCCAATGATGCGGTGCTGAAGGTTTGTTCAAATACAAGCAACATAGTCATAATGCATTATCAAACACCTCACTGTAATATTATGGATTTTCCGTGTGAAATGTAAGCTCCTTGGTTAATATTTGTGTAAATTGTAAACAGCAAAGACAGCTCCATAGACCATAATCCTTTGTTTCATGAAAAACCTGACATTAAAACACACAGCAATCTTTTTCTTTCAGTATATGGTAATGTCTGCAGGCATTTGTTTAGAAAAGGAAACAATTCGCAAGCTTGCCCACAACAGTCTTAAGCTACTAATCTATTTGTGCCAGTGCCCAAGCTCAAATACATTGAGAGAGATATTTCAAGGAAAACGGTCACCAAATCACAGAGAATGGTATTCATTTTCTGTGACAATCCCAGAAAGACAAAGCCAAAAGGAACAAAGATTTTTCTCAATATTATGTGTCGACAAGTGCTCTTAGTCTAATTATAGAAGACGTAGATAGTGATCACTGCAGGGTTATTAGCTTTGGGAATAGCAAAACTCATTATGATCCACTTATCTTTGGCTGTGTTGTTAAGTACAGCGCTGATTGCTTTTGAATTCAGTGGCCATTACGCACAATTGAATGTTCTAAGTGCGTCGGGGCTGGCTTTGTGCAGGTGTTACGGGCCGAGCTGGAGCTGATGAAGGAGAAGATGGAGGAGGTGGGAGCCCTTTCCCAGGAGCTGATGTCCACACGGGGGGAGAACTGCCAGGCACAAGTGGGACCCAAAGTTGAGCAACTTAACCAACGCTTTGACGCCATCGCGCACCGGATTTCTTCTGGTTTGGTAAAGACTGCACTGCCAAACCCCCAAAACATTGCTCATTGCCTTCCACAACTTCAACTTTTTTTACTTGAATAATGTAATATAATTCAAACTGTCTACATAAGCTCAGAGTTTGAAGGCCAAAGCTGTTTCTGCCTCATTAGATTTGTTAGCATATTGCCTTGAAAGAAAATTAAAATACTAATGTCAAGCAATAGCAGCGCCTCTGGTGACTCCGCTCCGGGCTATTATATTCAAATTAAGAATAATATTAAAGCATTGTTGAATTTATCAAAAGACAATATCATTTTGTTGCTGTCCTCACAAGGGTGCACTTGCTAGACTTGATTGACAACACTAATGAATGAATTGCAATAATGTAGTCTAGTTTATCATGAATAAAAAGTGTATACTTGGATTGATAAAACAAAATTAAAGTTGTATTTTTTCCAATTTTATTACGACATAAGTGCTACTACCAATTCTGCACTAGTTAGACATTACTACTACTACTACTGCTATTACTCATTTACCACAGAAGTCAAACATTACTTGTTCAGACCGTGGAATCAACTTCCAGATAGTTTGAAATTATCTGTAGCTTCATGACTTCACTCGTAACTTGAAAAAACACAACAACGGTGTAACATCAGCCAAGTTAGAGTTAGATTTTAGCTGTCTGAACTCTTTTTGTAATTTTTAGAAATGGATTTGTTTTATAGTGTATTTTACTGAGCTAATGCTACTAATGAAATGTAATGTGTTGTACTTGTGATGAAATGTGTACTTTTATCACTGTTGTTATGCAGTCACATGCCCAGCGACTGCAGATGGAAAGTAGCAGTAGCTAAATCTGGTGCAGATCATCTTTGCTCTTGAAGATGAATGATTTTGTACATGGTCCCTGACAAATAAAGACTAAACTAAAACTCTTGAATTAATGTAAAGCCCACCCAAGATCCCTAGACAATGATGTTTCAGTCGAACAGAATTTGAATGAAAGCCTCAGTAGTACACACATGTAAAACAAACGTCTTTGCTTGGTTTATCCTCAGCCAAGACTAAAACTGCTGTGATGCTCCAAGTAGCTCCATTCTCTCTTTCGCTAATGATCTTGTCTGGTCTGTTTGTGGTGGCTGGTTGCCGCGGGCTACACCAGACGGCAGCCTCGGCCAAAGAGCTGGAGCAATACCACAACGAGGCTCAGATATGGCTGGAACTGCTGGAGGAGGAGGCGAAACAAGGAGAGAATCTGAAAGAAGAGGATTTTCAAGAAGATAAGGTCTCTTATAAAGACTATAAACAGAAAATCAAAAAAAATTATGTGAAATATGTTGTTGAACGCGTGTGTATTTGTGCGTAGGATTGTGAAGAAGGGGCTGTGAAGGAGCTGCTGATAAAAGGAGAAAATCTACAGAAAAGAGCGCCAGATCAAGACAAGAGAGAGCAAATCCGACTCAAACACAACGCACTCAACAGCAAGTACAACACGGTCAAGGTAAACCACTTTGTACAAGTATGCAGTCATTTGAAAGGTGGAGTATGTACAATGTTGTAGTACTGGTCTTAAATGTACTGGTACTTACATCAGGGTTATCAAACAAGTATTGTCATATAACTGAAGGATAACTTAAAGATTACAATAAACTTTTGATATATCTGTGTTATTTGGTAAGTAATTGTGCCACATCCTGTCATCACTGATACTAAAATTCCAAAATCCAAAAATCGGCTTGATACTTGATACTGAGAGTATATTTTTCAACACAAAATAATTGTACTTTCTTCAATATTACCATCATCTGCTAGTTCTGGATTAAAAGCATTTTACTATTAACTAACTACCATTCAGCAACTAACTATTCAGCAAAGGTCCAATTTTGTCTAATTTATGTAAGTTCTTTTCCGTATCAATACTTATTCAAGTGACTATCTAGTTTTGTTGCTAGTTTTTGTATCAGGCTATCATTTTTTGGACAAAATGACTGTACACCCAGCAACAAAAATCCCTATTTTACACATTAAATGCATGTGTCGTCATTGCTGCTGAGGATGTGATCAGTCATTTTTAAAATATGCAATGTCACATGAAGATTTACTGGATTCAGAACCAATTCATACACAACATTTTGTCCCTCCAGGGCTACTGTAGCGGCTCACATGCTGGAAAGAGAATTATTAGGAAAGTAAATCTGGAATTTTCCCCCAGTTGTTGACAACGAAAAAAGAAAAGAATAATGCTCCGAGTTGATGTATATTGAGGTTATTTGAGAAGTATAAGATTGAAAATAGACTTTATAATTTACACAATGAAGAGGAGAAGATGGGTATTCTGGTGGTTTTGCTGCTGCGGTGGTGTTGCTATTGGGAATAAGGTTGAAAATATGCAATCTTCCTGGTTGATTTTTTTCTTTCAGAGTTGAAGGTCTACATTATGTGTAAACCCTCTGTCATAATAATAATTAGACTTTGCCATTGTAAGTTAACATTTCTCTCATTTCCTGAATCTATTTTTCCCAGGACTTGCGTGTGCTGAGGAACCGAAAGGCGCTGGCCATCGCTCCGCAGTGGTACCAGTACAGGAGGAAGTCACATGACCTGCTGGCCTGGCTCGACGACATCCAGCGAAGCGTGGAGCAACTGCCCGACCCGCCCGAGGGAGAACGGGTCAAGGTAAACCAGCCCTGCCTTACCATATATCATTTATGACACAAATTCATCCTTTTTAACATGTCTTTTCCATTCTACTCCTCACAATAAGTCTCACTGAGCATTCACAAATCTTTTCAAACATCGATATTATTTTTAACAGTACACCAATGCATATTTTTTAGTAAGAATAGTTTGTTACGCTCTTCCAGTGGTTTCAGTGAAGCTAATTAAGCCACGTAGCATTTAACATTGATGAATCATTAGCAAGCGTGTTTTGAAACAGTGCAGTAATTACAGTATTATTTCCCATTACAGCTGCGTATTGACCTGTACAAATAGTCTGAACACATGGAACACTAGTGAGGGTTTTAATCACTCCAGCGGGCAGTCCAGCCTGTCGGTTTTAGCTAATAGAGAATAGGGAAATCGTTAATTAAGGAGCGGCAGGTACAATTTGACGGCGCTATGGGTAAGATTTGAAGATTACCTGAGAAGTACCCACAGCATGCGCAGCTTAACAAGAGATACAAAGTTAAGGTGGTCACAATACACTTAGATTTGTGGTCTTAACTGTCGAAATGTTATTTTTATGTATTTACCTCTTGCAGAAACCTAATGGAGCTGATACAATAAAATCATCATCGCCTACATGGTGGTACATTTGCTTTAATAAAAAAAAGACAAAAATAAAATTCACAAATGAAACTATTTAAGACCAAAACCTTAACATAGATTTAACATAGAGATGTAACTTTTAGGTCATGTGTACTTATAATTGGAGTTTGATAGCATGACTTCACCTGACATAGCTAATAGTATAATCAAAATGAACAAAGAATGAAAAAATTATTGAAAATTCAAATAAGTCAGATCAGTCAAAAAAATAACTACTACTTGGTACTTATTTATTTGGACCCTAGATAAAATAGGCTTCTACTGGGAAAGCTCTGCTCCATCTGTTTCCTGTCTGCTGCTGCTGACTGTCCATGTGTTCTTTCACTTTGCAGATGATCACTATGACATTTCGCTAAAGTGGACTCCTCCGACTCACCTGTCATTTTCGCACCTGTACCTCCTCTCTTCTGTTTGTCCTGTCTGTCCATGCTTCTTTTCCACTTCTCTCTGTATGAAAACGTTGTAAATAAAGTTTGACGGCAGTGTGCGTTTCTTAACTTTACATATTCGTGATTTGCTAGCACATCCACATGCCTCTCTGTGCTTAGAAATATTTACTCCAATAATAGCCAATGGTTGAATGTGTGGTTGGTTTTCATCCAATAGGAGATTGGCTCAGAGTTCGACGCCAAGAAGGAGGAGCTTAAGGAGTTGCAGGGTTTAGCCAATCAGCTGTGTGAGAGCGGGGCCGCCAATCTGGTGGAGCCGCGGCAACTGCAGCTCAAAACGCGCTGGGTTGAGGTGGAGGGCAAGTTCATACCCTTCAAAAGACAATGTGTGAGTGTCACTAAAGGCCTTCTGTGCGTGACCATACTAACAGAGTGCAGCATGATCTAACTTTAAAATGTTCACTTTTGTATAGAATAGAAATAGCACTTAGCTTAGTTTTTAGAAAAGTTTTATGTTTTCTCCTTATGTAAACGAATACGCAATTTTGAACCCATTTCCTGTTCCAAAGGCCATATGCCTCTAGCTTAAGCTTGGTATATTATTATTTTATTATAAACTTTCAAGCAAATTTGTATTCGTCTATACATTTAAGTAACTGCATTTAAAGGTGCAGGAGTTGGATAGGTTCTCAAAACAGACAATATGAATGAGCAAATTATCTTGAAAAGCATGAAATATATCAATGAATTAGTGTTAACTATTTGCAAAATAACATTATTAGATATAAATAAGCCAATACTTCTTCATCACCCATTTTGGATGAGCTATTTTATCATTTTGAGACAACAAAACAAGTCAATTCAAGATTCAATTTATTGTCACTATAATTCAGAGATACTGTTTTGCTCATGTCTTTCAATAAATAAATAATAAAGTCAGAATGAAATATAAACTATATAGTTGAGAGAGCAAAACACTTTTTTCAACTGAAGCCCCAAAACTAAGAAATTAAAATTGTGATAGTTTTAAGGCCAAGTTGGAAGCAGAACAGAAAATTGCCCCCTTTAATGAAAATCACAATTATACAGTTGCTTTTTGTTTTTATTTGCTGCATCTCATTGACCTGTGCTGCCTGTTTTCATGTAGAGCCCATTCACTTGTTCTCATTGGTTGCTGTGTGTCTCTTGCATGCCTTCTCTCAACCAATCACATATCACTTTCGCAGTTCCCTGTAACTTCAGAAGTACGTGTGAGACAAAGTACATTTAGAAGAGGGAATACACATCTAGACTGTTAGATTACACTAATGTATTTTGAATGAGTAGAGCTAATTTGTGTTGCGCAGTGATCGCACCACAATATGCACTTGGATTTTGGCCAGGCTACGGAAGAATTACTGGCTGTTGAAGAGTTATAAGTGTTATAAATGGCGGGTCTGTTTTTGTTTTATCAACCCAATACCAAAAAATAAATACAAATTGGTTATAAAATAAAATGTAATGTGATAGATTTAGAAAAACTTAGTTTTTTCTCTATTGCAAAATGTAAGATCAGTAGATTTAATGCTCAATTGGATAGCAGCAAAATGTCTCCAAAAGCTAAGATAAGGATAATAAAAAGTAGGAAATGTTCAAAGTACCAATATGAAGTTGAATTGAGTAGTTTGCATTTAATTTGGTAAATGAATTGGTTTGTTTAAAAGAAGACAATCTGAATGCATATTAGGTATATTTTGGGCACTTAAACACATTTGCACAGTAAAGTGTAAAGTTCTAATAGTTTCTAAAACATTGCACTTTGTTTTTTATGTTGATTTTGCACAGTGTCCCACCTGTACGCTGCATTGCAAGACTATAAACTGAAGTATAGATGTGTATTCCATCTACTCAACTCAAAATGTCAGATGATGAGAGTGTTAGCCCCGATTAACTGCAAACAAATCAAATCTATTAGCAGAATCCTCTCCCTCAACACGCGCCGACACCCTGTCCATTTATGTGGCCATAATCAGGCTCTCGAGTGTTGCCAGCAGCACCATAATAGACGAGGCGCACAAAAGCTTTCAAAGTTGAGTGTGAGTGTTATCGGTGACCGGGTGACCCCATAGCTCAATCTTATTTTCCGCAGTAATGGCCGCCATGCGCTCCGCCGACTGGGCTTGTTTTGATTTGCAGGCCCGTGTTAATTATGGGATGTCAAGCGTGTGTTAGTGAAAAGCTGGGGCTCGCTCTCCTCATCGAGACTATGCAGCTCGAGTCACATACTGTTTATAGCTGCTAAAGTGCCAATATGCCGAGCATGTGGGGTTTCTAATTGAATCTGACAGTGAGTAAGTAAATGAAAGTCAGTCCACCCAGGATTGTGCACTTTTTGGAAGTGTAGACGCTTTAGTGAGAGTTTCCAGAGGATTTCACACAATGGAATACATATAAAGTGACATTATAAATAGCCACATACATCTATTTTATGGCTATGACTTCGAATTTTGTTTCTTTGCATTATCTCTAGTGGAGTTCAGACAATAATTTCACAATGCATCAGGAATGTGCTAAAATGTGCCTGCAAATGTCTTGTTGAGGTTCAAAGTTTTGCACAAAACATAAACGGACCGTGAAGTGCAGAAATATCACTTTAATCTCTTGTTTCAGAGATTACACTACACGTTTCTGTCTCTTTTTAAGGTCATTTTAAATCCTCTATATAAATTATAGACAATGTACTCGATACATTTGTTGATAAATCTCACACCTCACATGAAACACGAAATAGTTAATATAAACTTCTAAACATGCAAATATAGAACAGTTGGGGGGTGGCTGGGCCGATTTACTTTGGCATTGCAAACAACAGCAATACTTCAACATGAAATCAGATCTTCAAGACTTTACATATAGGGTCCATTCAAACCAGATTTTGTAAAATATGTCTAAACTTCTCGACTCGTTTTACTTTTGTGAGTGAAGTACTAAATTATGTACATAGTAGAAATACACCATTCATCATTTCCTTGGTTATGATTGCATTAACCAAGAGTAGATTTTGTAGGTTTCCTAAACTTTGATGGAGGGACTGATGTTGCTGAATACTAGTGTCTATACTGGGTTGTGTAAACGTTTACTAACATAATATGACAATTATCCAACATGGGTCATTGCTGTTCCTCTCAGAATTATTTATGGAACTCTAACCCAGTATGACAGGATTATTAATGATTAAGACCACTAGCTGTACATTTGCAACCGTATGTTGAATTGGTCCAAGATTTAAAGAACTAAACAAATTGCTAAGTCAAAATGAACACTATAAGACACAATAAATGAAATCCCAAGTGAATAATTAGCCTGCTTCCACCCTTGTCTTGGTTTAGTCCTGGTGTAGACTTGGTTTTGTTCTAGTCTTGGTTTAGTCCCGATCTAGTCCAGTTTTAGTTCCAGGTTTAGTCCCATGTTAGTGTAAATTTTGCTGTGGTTTGTGCTTGTGTATGCAGCCTTTGTTCTTATTATAATATTTGTACACTATGCCTCACCATCTCATCTGCTTATATGTTCCCTGTGTTCTCCTCATGTGTGGATGAACAGGAGTATCTGACGGAGCTGCAGGCGTTGTTGCGCTTGGTGTCAGAGACTGATTTCAAGCTGAACTCTCCGGAATATTGGCCCGCGGCGTATTACAACCTGCCCCAGCAAGAGCGCTGCCTTTCGGTCAGCCAACCCTTCATGTACTTAAGATCACTTTCCGAGTTCATTCTAATCTGTGTTCATTCATGTTTCTGAACAGGAGGTCAAGGATAGCATCGACAAGCTGCAAGGCCCACTAGAGAGAGCCTTGGCCAGAAAGGAGGAAATGATCCAGGGGGCCAGGCCGATGGAAGGCCAGAGGATCCAGGAGACAGCCAGCCTGCTCAGCACCAACTGGGATAAACTCAACAGGCTGTACCACGACAGGCTCAAGTAAGATCTGCTAGCGAATGCCACAGTGCGTAGGCCGCCCTCTGCGCCATACGTGGTATTTATAAAACTTCCACTAGGCGCAGGACTTTGCTTATCTCTGCAAAAACTGAAACCCTCCTGTAAGTACTAGTTATAAGTCTGGAGACATGAGGAAAAGAAGACAATTGTGGAGAGGAGCAGAAATGAAGAGAGTTTGAAGATGTGTTTGATTCAGGAAATCATCAGAAAATAATTTAGCCAAAAATAATTGTTTTAAGAGAGATTATCATCATTAAATGACTAGACAAATCAACCATTCAGGATCAGTGGTACACCACAAAATGAATACACCGGAGACCAAAACTACTGAATTTCAGCCTCACAAAGGGTCCAGACATTTGTTTGTGCTCAATATGGTTCAGAAACAGCTTCGGTTTTAGGAGCGTCCGCCCTGACGATAAGGGGTCTTAAGATTATGGTTAGTTATACAATGATCTGATGAATTTAAAAAGCTGAATTGTGAGAAATACGCAATGCCAAGCAATTTGGATAAGCTCAAATTGGCCACCATATTTTCTCTTCCCCTGTGTGACTAACTGTTGTGTGTTTTGCAGGCGCTGGCAGGACTGTACCTCCAAGTGGCAGAAGTTTGTGGGGGACCAGAAAGGCACTGGAGGACTGGCTAAGCGAGGCTGAGGGCGCTTTGACACTGGCAGAGACTGATCCAGCAGCACACAGGCAGCACCTCAGGGTACACAATTACACCAACACACGCACACACACACACAAACATGCACGCAGACACACACACCCACACTCTGTACTGTTCCTGTCTCAAATAAATAAACTAACTTAACAGAGCTTTTTCTTTTGTGGCTTGTGGGAGAGTGTTTGATAGTCTGATGTTCGGATGAATTCATTTTAAACTTTATTATGATTGTAGATTTTATAATTCAATAATCATAGGAGTATGAAAATACACCGCAAACATTGACTTATTTGAAATGACTTGACTTCAAAACAATTCATCTTCATTTTGGGAACTTTTGTTCTTGTTTGACCTTGAAAATTTTACTTCTTATTTTATATGCAATTTAAATTATAAGTTGGCTGAGTTAAATTAACACTAATGATAATCAAAATGCATGTAATTTTAGGGGCGCAGAGCGTTTAGCGCTCTCTCTGGGTGGAGTCTGCATGTCCTTCCCGTGTTACCGTGGGTTCTCTCCGGGTTCTCCGGCTTCCTCCACCATCCAAAGACATGTATGTGTTTGGCAACTGTAAATTGGCCCCAGTGAATGAATGTGAGGCCCAAAGTCACTGGGATAAGTTCCAGTCATCCATGACCCCCTAACAGGAACAAAAAGGGAGAAAAAATATTGACAGTCGCTATTAGTTACCGTAGATTTTCATTTTATTTTTATTTTATTATTATCTCTTATTATCCCAACCCATTTTCGGTACGTATCACAGGTCGCTCGTGTCCGATTTTCGTGATTTAGAGTTCGTTTTGTAGATAATCTAAGTCTGATTCTTGAGTTACTTTCGGTACCATCGGTCTTATTGTTTTTTCGTGCTCCGTCCTCAAAAGTTGTGATTTTTCCCTGGCCGAAGTTGGTGATTGTTGACATCCTCGTCAGTGACATCATCGTCAAAGGCTTGACATCATGGTCACAGCAACTGTACGGGATATGGCCATGCATTACGCAGTCCCTCGCTTGTTGCCATTGCACGGCATCTAGTTACTGTAGTTATGCATTTTTAGGAGTGAAGATATGATTTAAATGTAGTCTAATTAGCTTTACTCCAAAAATAATACACTATTTAGGTCACTAGAAAAAAAGTTTGTCACATACAGTACTTAAGAAAGTGAATAATACATTCATTTCTCTATTTAATTTAGTGGAACGTCATTATTTTTTCGGTGATCTTTTGCTGGAAAACAACCCCCAACTCGATGTATGCAGTCTTTTAAGAGAAATATAAAAATGTCTCATCCCAAAAATAGTCCATATGATTCATGCTTCAGACCCACAGTCCACTCATGCTGCTGAAGTGCCCTAAAGCAAGACAACTTTAGACCGGGCTCCGTCAGCACTTTGTTGTCCCTATATTTTCCAAAAGGCTTCTGGATACTGCATGTTACATAAAGAAGACATGAACAAGTCTATGACAAATCTGACGTGATGTAACTTTGCATTGCATAACAAAAACAAAAACTTATGCAGCGTGAAGAAACAGTGGATGTCAAGTTTCTTCTGATTTTGCCTTTTTAGCTAGTCATGCTAAAGTCAAGATCATGAAGTTGTTTGCTTGGTTTGTCAAGTTAACAGTATATATGGAGCAAATATTTTTCGATTTAACTCTTAATTTTCTTGGCTGGTACGTTCCAAGGTCTTCTTCCTATTATTCATATAAAATAGCTGATACAGAGCTGATACAGAGCAAATGAGGTTCAATTCTCAATCACTCCTACACTTACTCTTTCCCTTCTCTTTCTTGCTGCCGTCCAAAACGTCTCTGTCACAAGACTTGATTACTTTAAAGATGCTATTCTAATATTCCACGCTATGGCATTAAATGCATCTATCCCCATGGAGAAAAGCAGGTGACACCACCACATCAAGTTACAGGTTAGATCTGTGGAGAGACGAGCCCACTCAAAAGATGAATACTTGTTTTTCAAGTTATTTTTGTTCAACTAAAACACAATTAAATGAATGTCAGATAGATTAGTTTAATACCATAGTCACTGACACATGGTGGTTGTCAGATGGAGAGTCGTCTCAGCGCTGTAAGAATCCTTTTATAGGCCTTACGTAACAGCAGCATGCTTTGACATTTTAGAGTAGCCAAACAGACAAAATGTAAAGCTACAAAACTATTTTCTGTTATTAAAAGAACAGTCAAATTTGGTACGGTTTGGTGTTAGTGACAAATGCACTTCACCTTGCATCCAAATCTGCGTGTGTGTGTGTGTGTGCATATGTTTGCATCATCAGACATGCCCAGGCCACTTTGAGCGGCTCTGATCAGGTCTTCAGTGTCCACCTGCGCAGACAAGAGCGAGCCGGCCAAGTGCCACTCACGGGCTCCTGTGTTTATGAGAGAGAGAGAGAGAGAGAGAGAGAGGGAGAGAGGAGAGGAGAGAGAACTGATGGATGAGAGACAGAAGAGATAGGGGTAGAACGAGAAGGATGTGTGTGTGTGTGTGTGTGTGTGTGTGTGTGTGTGTACTACAACAAGAGAGACACAGGACCATCTGTTTCCTCAAATCACAAGCTGCTACCTGAACCGCGCCCAGTCCTAATCCCCCACAAACACCCACAGACCTGCAGAGTGGCATGTGGCTGATACATTAGCCTGCTTCATGGGTGTATTATCATACCTTGTCCTAAAGAGAAACATTCAAACACATTTGTTGTTCTGGTGCAATGAAGGAAAATAAATTGCATTCTAGAGTTTTATGTTAGGGCATTAAAAACAACAAAGAGCCATTGTGTTATGCAGTTTTACCACACGACGCAGAGTCTGTCAGTCCGTGCTCTTGAAAGCTTTGTGGGGTTGTCCGGTGCAGAGGGCTTGTGGACGGGGATGATTTAAATGTCCGCAAAGGTTTGTTGTGGCAAGATGTTGATGCTTTTAAGTGTTAGCGACTCGCCGCTGTAGATAAGGATCAAAGCCCTTAACTTCTATCCAAAATTCTCTTGGACTGTCTTTGAACTATTGTTAAAGAATACGCCAACAAAAATATTGTGAGGTTCATGTTTGTCAATATCACCCACACCTAATCATAAGTAGGCAAGGCAAGTTTATTTGTAGAGCTCAATTCGTACATAAGGGAATTCAAAGTGACTCAGGAAGAAATGCAATAAAATCACAAAACAATTGAAGACATGAAAGAGCAGAGTGCAAATAAAATCCTTTTAGTCATATGCACAGCTAAACAAAAAGTTTTCAACCTAAATTTTAACATTGTTAGAGTAGAGGCCTGTTTCACAACCTCGGGAAGACTGTTTCAGATTTTAGCTCCATAAAATAGAAATGCCGATTCCCATATTTAGTCCTGACTCTGGGCCCAGCAGGAGGCCGGTCCCTGAGGTCCTCAGAGTCCGAGATGGTTCATATGGCACTAACATGTCGGAGATGTACTTTGGTGCTAGGCCATGGAGAGACTTGTACATAAGCAGAGCTGCTTTAAATTCTCTGATCCTGAAACCAGTGCAGAGACCTGTGCACAGGACTAATGTGATCGTACTTCCTGGTTCTAGTCAGGACCCAAGCAGTGGCGTTCTGGATGTACTGCAGCTGTTTTATAGCTCGTTTGCAGAGGCAGTGAGAGGTTGCAGAGGCCAGTGAGCAGGCCGTTACAGTAGTCTAATCTACTAGAGACAAACGCATGGATAAGTCTCTCCAAATCTGGTATAAAGACTATTCTTTTTCATTTTTGGCAATGTTTTTTAGATGGTAAAAGGCTTCTGATGTTATTGAGTTGACGTGGCTGTTAAAGTTCAAGTCTGAGTCCATTATTACCTCCAGAGTTCTAACTTGATTTGTAGGTTTTAGAGCGAGACTCTGGAGGTGACTGCTAACACTTTCTCTTTGTTTCTGTGGGGCAAAGACAATGATTTCAGGCTTGTCTGAGTTCAGCTGGAGGAAGTTGTTTGGCATCCACACACTGATCTGTTGGATGCAGTGACAGAGTGAATAAGTATTGAATAAAGATGTCATCCAAATTATAACCGTCAAATCTAAAAGAAAGATTACGTGTGGTGGTGAATATGTTTGCTTTTATTTATTGCTGCTTTTTCAAAACCAGACCTTCACATTATGTGGGTTTACAAGAAGGAATTCAACCCGACTGTCTTTACCACCTCCAAGAACTGAAAGCTAACTTCTTACTTTCTGTCTTTTGTGAATGTATGTATTTCTCCCCAGGACTTGACAGAGGCCATTCCCCCACAGGAGGCAGTGCTGGGACGGGTGAACTCGGCCGGGGAGGACATCAGCTCCTCCAGCACCCCTGACGACAGCCTCCAGATCCGCACACAGCTGAAGGTGCTCAACACGCGCTGGGCCAGTGTGTGCCAGCAGCTCAACGAACGCAAGAGAAGGTGCGAGAGGCTGTGGGGGCTTAGGCTAGCTTTATGTGCACACTGCAGGCAAAACTGTGCTTAGCAGATTCAATACGCAGGAGAAGTTGGATTTAAGGAGTTTATCATTTGAATAGACCAACCATTAGTTTTTGCCCAATTAAGTCATCTGGAATGGAATTTAACGGGGGCGTATTATGCTAAATCAACTTTTATGAGCTTTTAGCCTTGTCCTCAATCAATAGTGTACGCAAAGTTGTATTTGAATTGATTCCTACATCTTTGAGTAATCTTGTATTGTCCTGCAACTGAGGCTCGAGTACTTAAAAAAATCCTGTTTTCACCTACCCCCTATCCCTGCCCACGTCCCTGTACTTAGTTATTATTATTTGCAAAAATTCCAGACTCAGAGTGACGCTCAGGGTTCTAAACTGTCACGTTGACATGTTTCAAAAATAAAAATAATCCCCTGTTTATTACAGTGAAATGTTACTATGAAGAGGCGGGGCTTATCAGTTCTGCAGTTTTGAACAGGAAGTCAATAGACCTGTTTCTATTACTAAGTCATTTTAGATCAATATTGCGGTTTACAATGAACAAAATGTTAAAGAATCTACTTATGTTACAGTTCAATCCTAAGCACCTGAAAAAAGCATAATGTGTCACCTTTAACTGAACATTAAAGATGCACTGATCCAGCCTTTTCTGCTCCCACTCTGAGAGCCTACGCTACCCGATATCATCTACTACCAAAGCAGAGAGTAATCTCTTTCCTTCCTTAAAACAGTATTAATTCATTACCAAATTGATCCAAATAATAAACGTATTTTATATATTATATACTTATATACTTATATACTGGCCTGATATCCTGGAAACTTGATACTTGATTCTCTCCGTATCAGTGCATCCCTGAAATTGTAACCACTATAATTTATAATTTTATATATTATAGTATTCATATGTTGTACCAACAAAAATTCAAAGTATACGTTGTGTACACGTGACATCACAACATTTCATTGGCAAATTATATTTAATACAGATGAGGAGCTGCTGAAATTAATATGTTAAAATCCAGATTTTTGAACAGTGTGTTCTTAGGTCTAGTCACTAAGAGAAATCATCAGGTTCAACAGTTGTGAATTTATTTTAGTTTAAGTATTGCTGAGCTTATTGATGAGTAATGAGACTTTGCTTTTGCTTCACATGGCTTGCCAGCTGCACACCCATCCATTCCATCAATTCCATCCAAATTTGATCAACATAAAACTAATTATAATGTATTGTACTTATTTTGATCATGCAGCATAAGAGCAAGCAATGTACAGGCAAGGTAAGTTCACCTGAATTATCTACAAAAATGTGTGTTAGTAAACTAGACTAGTGTACAGTATCCCATCTAGAATTTCAATTGTGCAAGTACAAGATCTGTTATGCAAGTCTTATTCATTTTCTTATATGAATGATGTCATATGGTACAGCATTTGTTATGCCCCTCCTCACCTCCAGGTCAGCCGAGGCCAGGACAGCGGTGGCCGAGCTTCAGCAGGACATGAGCTCGATGGTGGGCTGGCTGGACCAGGCCGAGGGGGTGCTGGCCATCCCCCTGGACCCCCCTGAACCTCAGCACATCCGTGACACTCTGGGCAAAGTGCAGGTACCACCCACCACCGCAATCTCCTGTTCATGGGTTTCAGAGGGAGGAAAAATTGGCACCTATAACAGGAAATTGAAACTCATGGATAGGTTGGGTTGGCATTCTAGAATTAAATTATTTCATAGTTTCAGATGCAGGGTCCAGTTTAACCTTATGTGAGATTCTCTGTTTTTGAAAGAAGTCCACATATGTTGAACCCTATCAGTATCTGTTAGGAATTGGCTCCACAAACTTATATTAACCTTAAGGCATTAGAGGGCACATATTATGCATTATTTGTATTGTTATTGGCCTTTAAACATGCTCTGGCATCAGGAACTGAGTTTGAGTTCATCTACAGGCTGCAGAGGGAATTACATAGGGAAGATAAACAAACAAAGCTGTCCTCCAACATGCGAATGCTAAACATCTTTTGTGCTGTATAATAGCACAACTTTTTCAAACCAATAGTGAGAAAAAAAAACTTCGCTTTTGTTTATTTATGCTGACAGAGAAGACATTTAACTTTCTGGCAGTTCTTGTTTCATGTCGATAAACCCATGGGACTACGGATGGAAATGAGCTTTGAGCTAAAAGACCATTCTAAAATAAAATTCTGAAAGGCTTTCCTGCTGTAATTTAAATTCTTAAAAAGCCAGTTAAAAATTTTGTGATGTCACGTGAACGCAACGTATTTACAACACATCATCACAATGCGCCCTTTATTCTGTTTGTGAAGACACCTTTAATCAAATTTAGCAGATTTAATTTAATAAACAGGATGTTATGGATTCAAATGAGATGCTATAATGTTTCCCTCTGAAATCAGTCCTTGAAAGCACATTACTCGTTAGTGTGTGCGGGAGTGAACTTATTTAATTTAGCTGAACGAGTGTGTCCTACTTCTCCAGGCAATGATTACTCCTTATTAAATTCAACCATTATGGGGAATGCGAGCGTGTTTGTTTTGTATGCTAGGCTCGAGTGGAGGAGCTTCCTGCTAAGAGGGCTACCATGGACGACATAAACACACGGCACAAACAGCTGAAGCTTCCTGTGGACAAGCAGAAGGACATACGCATCGTCAACAACCGCTGGGCACAGGTCAGAGCTGAGAGCGAGTCTGTACGCCATTTTAACATACAACAACGACAAAATCCATTGTATCCATTTTTGAATCCTTTTTCATCTTCATTTTGTATAGATTTTATACTGCTGCTGTCCTCATGTAGCATTGCTTGCCACCCTTTAATTTACCCACTGTGAAACAAATAAATGTGTTTCTTTTTACCTCCTTTAAAATATGTAGATTCAAGAAATTACAACTCTACTCTTGTAAATTATTAAAAAGGTCTTAATATTTATTTATAACAAACACTAACACTTTTCTTTGTTGCATGTCACAGCGAATACCATATTTAAATAAAAATGTGTATACTTTGTACATCAAACCAATTAAAATATGCGTTAGATCTAAAATGCAGTCAATTTAAAGTGCCCCTAGTGAGAAAAAAACAATTGAACTGTCCACTACTGCTAATTCCAGTCACGTAGTTGTAAATGCGTTTTCAGGTGTCCAGGTGTCCAGAGCTCTTCCAGAACGCCAGCTGGAGATCGAGGGATTGCTGAAGGAGCTGGAGAAGCTTCAGGCTCAGCTGGACGACCTGTCGGCCTGGGCCTCGAGCACCAGAGGCAGGCTGGAACAGAGCCAAGAGGAGCCTCCCCCCAGGGTAAACACTGCACCCCCATATCCTCCTCTAGCTTTCATCCACCAATACCAACTAAGAGAACATCTACGTACATAGCTGTTCAGGGAAATGATGAACTGTTGTTGTTATTGTGTTCTTAGTTGATTGCGGAAGTGGAAGCCCGGCAGCCGGAAGTGGAGTTTGTTTTGGAAAGAGGTGAACAACTATACAAGGATATTCCTCCCAGCCACGCAGACAAGGTGACCACCCAATCCAGTGCACTTACAATCCAATATGAATCAACAGAGTTTTTTTACACATCTTCAAATACATTTTACATCTAAATAAAATAAACTGCAATTACTTTAGTAAAATATCTTCTGATTCAATTTTGAAAGTTTCCATAGCTGTTATGGCTTTCAGTTTCCTGTTTATAGTACTTTTCATGCTTCTCTTATATTTTGTTTTGAATTCTTAATTGCTATGGCAACATCACCCTGAAACCAATGGATAACCCCTTAAATCTCTGGCAAATCCTATGTTAATAGATACTGTGAATACATTTGTCATAATTTGCTTTCATTTTGTTGTTTACCGTTTGAATTTCAACCCATTGAACCAATATTATTCGTTTCAAGAATGAATACGTAGAATCAATATTAAAACCTGTATACAATAATTAATTCCATTCATCGTAAGTGCTCATGCAATTTGATGACTCTATATCAATCAAAAATATAAAGAGATTTTCAGTCGTTGTTGAATTCCTCTGGGAGTTGGAGAAAAAAAACAGACAATTTTGACTTTCATCTCGCTTCAAACACTACATCAATCCATATCAAATAGTTCATTAACGCATCTCAGAAAACATTACATCTTAAAGGGATCAAAAGCACCACACATGGGATTATTATCCGAGTTCAAAATAAAGGCTTTTTCTGTTGCTTATTTTGCAGGTGAAGTTTGACAAGCTGAAAGAAGACTGGATGATAATAATGGAATTGCTACGACAACATAAAGAGAGGATGGCCCTTCTTGCAGCAAGAAGAGCCAGTACGTCTCTTCGATGTACTTCTACCAGTTAAGCGTGCCATTTTGATTCTAATATGTATTTTTTTTGTGTCAGATGAAAACCTTTTGGGGAATGCCCAGGCGGAGTCAGCAGCTCTGGCCCAGTTTAACAAGACCTGGGCGGAGCTAACGGACTGGCTGACGATGCTGGACAACATGGTGCAGAATAAGAAAGCGGTGGTGGGAGATTTGGATGATATCAACGAGAATATTAACATACTCAAGGTAAATATTAACGATGATTTTAGTATTACGTCAAGATGTTGTTTTGGTGATCTGAGAATGTAGTTTACAAAAAAAAATATTTTTTAAAGGCTGCAAAAAGAGCCAGATGCAGTTATATTTCTGCACTTTTGTGGTTAATTTGGTGTTCTATTGATGTTTTGTGAGATACCAACAGGGATGTTTTCAGGAACTGCCACAATATAGTATGAATATTGTCAAATACTAGAATATACTGATACATCTATCTTTCTCAATATCGACCACCCCTAAGAACATATTTCATATTCACTTTGATATTGTTATACGGTACATTCATGAAGCCTTTATGTTATTACATGGATTCCAATAATGTTTTACTTTTTCCCATAAACATTAGATTGGCGGCACTAGGTTAACTTAAAGGAGTGCGTTTGCAGTTTTACCACCAAAGCCGCCTAAAAAACAAGCTATAGTTAGCTTTAGATAAAACAACTACAAAGTGTTTAAAGTCAAGATATTACATTTCGTCCCAATCTTTGTTAATTTCCAGGTTTCTCTTCAAGAACTAGACCAGCGACGCCCCCTATTGGAAAAGCAAGTCACTGCCGCCCAAAACCTGAAAAACAAAACCAGCAACCAGGACACTCGCAACGCCATCACAGAACGCAGTAAGTGACAACTCCCCATTTGTTAAATCTATGGGTGCCTTTTGGATTCAATTATCCCTTCACTGTGGGGAAATATATGTAGATTCATGATGGCAACATATGATTTGTGTCTAATTACACCTACACATGGAGCGCTGAATGACAAATGTGATCTACCTGTCAAAACAAGCAGGTCTCCAATCTGCATATTGTTTGCTTATGACATTGTAATTTATGTATGATGGCTCTCCTGGCCTTCTAATATGAGGATCGGTAGGTAGAATATTCATGGTAAACTTGCTTTGGAGTTGGGAGCGTTCTCATTCGTGGACTGAATGATGACTGTGATGAATATTGTGATGTATTTATTTATTTATTCCACTTAAATACACACAGTAAATCTAGTAAAAATTTAACTTATGTAAATGTTTGTTGTCCAAATGTTCCAACATCCTAAACGTGCTCTGAAGACTAAACCAAAATACTAAATTAGGACAAAAGAATGGATAATCTAACTTTTTTTTGGAGGGGTAATGTTTTGATTTTGAAAACAATGCAGAGATTAGGGGATCAGGATCAGGATCAGGGGGATCAGGATATATTTATTGCCATTGTCAATGAACAAATTCACAACATAGGAACGTGACTTGATGACAGATGCGACATGAGAGACATGCATAAAGAGCACCGGCCACCGGGGCGCCCTCGCTTTAGCGTGGCGCCTACTCGGGAACTTGAACTCTTAGAAAATGAAAACGAAAAACAGTTTCAGCGATAGGCATACAATGATAAACAACACATATTGAGTACATTACACGAGGTCAACGTATGGATATTTTCAGTGGATATTGGGGGATGGGACACAAACAAGATAACACAAAGATTAGATGTGGGATGTGCAGACGGTGAGTGAAGGCCAAAATCTTGTTATGTGTAAGTGTCTGTGTGTGGCTTCAGTACGGCCTTGAACGCCTGTAGCTCTCCAGCCCGGGCGAGATAAGAAAGGGGGAGAGATACAGGGGCACAGCAGCGAAAAGAGAAATAAGTACTTTTATACATTTTGTTGATCAATGATTTACGATCAAATAATCCAATCGTTTCTGGTCCTCTGTGTGCGATCAGCTTGATTCATTGAGTTACTCCGTCCGACAGCGAAAAGTTCCCATTTCCTTGATTGAATCCCCCAAAGTCTTTTGCATCTCCGTGGTCCGAAATAAGATGTTACGGTTCAGATCAGTGAGTTGCACCGTGCCGTGCTCAAGTGTTAGTAAAGTGAAATGTGCAGAAATATCACCTTATACTCTTATTTGGAAGGACATAAGTTATATTTATCTATACTATTGTGAAACTGATCATTTACTGTAAGTTAATGACGAAATCTGCCAATTGCCGATAGTAATTTGACCTTACCCTCATTTGAATACCCTCACCTGAAATCCAGCAATACTGTCCAGCAGCTCTAGTTTTAGCAGACAAACTCAATCCGTATTTGTCTCCTTTCAGTTGATAGGCTTCAGGCGCACTGGGAGGATTGTCAGACCAAAGTGTCGGACAGGGTGAAGCAGCTCCACAACATGCTGCAGGACTCCACCGATTGGCTGGACTCCAAACGGGACGCGGACCAGGTCATTCGGCTGGCTCGTGACAGACTGGACGCTTGGCCGGAGATCACACACACAATGGATGACGTCGAGAGGCAGAATGCAGAACTGAAGGTATTTTTAACATACGTTTTCTGCTATAATTAGTTTTTGGCACTGCGCTATGTGACTTTTCTGTTGAAGAGTTCAGCACCTGCTTGTCTCCATGAATATATTATTGCGTTGCCCAAAATGTTCCACAAAATGACATTGATATTATCTATCTTGAATTGATTAAATTACAGGTATTTTATTGCAAAACACAACTACAAAACCATGAATTCTGACTTGGGTTGAATCTGATCTTGCCCTAGTGGCATCACCTAGAACACAAAAGGTTAATGCCATACTGTGGGACATTCAAGGAAAATAAATGACATTTCCATCAATCAGTCAATCAGTACAACTTACTTTTCCCTGAGAGGCATTTTAAGCACATTGAGCATTTAAAATTAGACAAACATTAGACAAACAATAGAATAACTGACACATTAACGGCAGATTAATGGGAGCCATGGAAGACTCGTTAATTAGGGTCAGCAGGACAGTAGGGGAATCTGTAAAACATATCTAGATTATTTTGTGTCATTTATAACTAGTTTTGCTAGTACTGAAAATTCCACTACTTTGTAGTATCTAGCTGTGAGGGTCAAGCTGATATTTAGCTATGCTGCTTCATGTCCCACTGTTGGTGTCAGTGGGAAATAGATACACATTTTCACCATGAGAGCAAGTTTTGTTTTTTGTTATTTATATACATTATTGGCGAACTGCTTAACGGTATCAGAAAGATATTTACAAAACCTGAATAACGTATAGTATGGAAATACAAGTCTTGGCATCTACCCATAATTTAATAAAAAGCTACTTTCATTATTTGACAAGATGGTGGTTCGTCATGTTCCAACTCTCTCCTCCACAGTCCAAAAATAAACTGGCTCATTTTTAGCATCTTAAGAAATATGCAAACCAAGAACCGGCTGAGAATAGACAATCAATTAATCATAATATTGTGTGCTTCATGAAACAAATCAGTCACTGAATCATAATGAAATCTCTCTGTGACACTATTATATCGACAATATTTTAGGATATTTTGTTTTGAAAGAACAGATGGCTCATAAAGACAAAAGAGAAAACAAATCTTTTTAACGTATTTATTTTTTGTGTGTGCAATATTTACTCTTTGGTTACATTTTAAATGAACGCCATTATGTAGTTGCTTCCTTAACATGACAACTATATTGATAATAATGCCTTTCAGCCTTTCAAGATACTCAAAGCACTTTACATTTCATTATCCATTCACTCCACACTCAGCTGTGGTCAGCTACTACAGAAGCGAGGCTGACAATCTGCGCCGTCATCCCCTCCAATCACCACCATTCACTCATGCACACACCACATTGACTGCTCCACGCTTAACCTTTGGGTTGTAAACATTGAGGAGTATATTTCATTTTGTTATTATACAATGTTCTAAAAAATCTAATAGCCAACTTCACTACAGCAATGTACAGTAATACTTCATATGTGTGTATTCTAGATATTAGCCAAAGAGATTCAGCAATGGCAGGTCCCAGTGGAGCAAACCAACGCTTTGGCCAACAAACTCCTCACTCTTTACGCCAACGATGACACGCACCTGGTAAAACAGATGAACGATGACATGAACGCAGCCTGGACGCACATCGGCAAACGGTAAAATGAATATCAAAGTGCACAACTTGCTTTAAAATATATATATATCTCAACAAAAGGAATATCATTTTGTTTCTAGTTTGGGAGACAGGGAAGCAGCTCTGGGCTCGGGTCTGAAAACATTGAAAACGTTCTACCTGGATTTGGAGAAGTTCCTAAACTGGTTGACAGAGGCAGAAACCACTTGTAATGTGCTTATCGATGCTACTAACAAGGAGAGACTTCAAGATCAGCCAGAAGCAGCAAGAAACCTGCTCGCCCAATGGAAGGTATAAAACCGCTCTTTAAGCTAGTAATCTTGTCGGCGTATAGCCCACTTATTATGGGGGCAAAACAGATGTAAGTATATGGTTGTGTGTATGAGTGAGTGTGTGGGTGTGCATACGGGTAAGGGTGTGCGTGTTCGTGTGCGTGTGTGTGTGTGTGTGTGTGTGTGTGTGCGTGCGTGGTGTTACAACATCACTGCAACTGACTCATGATGCACCATTATCATAAGTAGATGCTGTATAGGAGAACAAGGCCAAACACCTTTTCATAGACATTTACCGTTTTGTACAGGCGGAAATGTAGACCGCCTCACATATTGTATACTGGATATGGTAACCAGGGTGTGACATAACAGTAAGGCTAAGGAAAGTCCTCCAGTCATAATAACAAAGAAACCAGGACACATAATGCATAATCATGTATTTACGTTTTATCACAACTAACAAAATGCAGTTTATGCGTATTTTTGACACAGATTTGATGCAATATTTATTCACTGTTCTGCTGTACTTGGCCTATAGCCTTTGAGATTGCCAATCACATACATTTCACTTATACAGGCAAGTTTGGCCAAGTGTCTTGCTTTAAAGCACAACAAAAGAAGGAACAGAGTAGAGTGGAATTCGAACCATCAACCTTCCAACTAATAAATCTCCCCACCTCTATTACTGGAATTACTGGGGTTGGATAGATGGATCTAAAGTCAAACTTCACACGTATATTTTTTATTTTATTAATTTAATAGACATAACGCACATTAATGAACATCTGTATTGAACGAATGGTTGTTTGTTAGCCGCAGTTTGAGTTTTAAAGCATATATTAGAAAAGAACGTCAACATTTTGCAAAGAACAAACTGAAAAAACATCATTTCAGACTAAACCAAACATTTAAAATGACAATATACTGCATTACTGTGTAAAATTCTAGGCAAAGTAATAACATCTCCACAGAGACAAGCAGACAAGAAAAGTAACATCCTTTTTTAATAATCCATTCTAGGCTCGATTGACTGGCAGATACAAGCCAATAAACCTTGCCTATTTTTCACCTGAGGCACATACCCAGCCCACTCTCATCTAGACCTAAAAACAGCGGCCTCTAAATGCCCCAGTCTGAATCGTGCAATCCTCATTTGACTTCCCACCTCGGCTGGTATGACAGGAATGCTGACACGGCAACATTGAGCCGTCTGATTGGCCAACCGTCCTCTGGCAAGCTAATGCAAAAACGGTGGGCGTTAAAAGGGAAAGCTTGTTGGGGAAGGAACACGCTGTGACCCTCGCGCCCACACTGTAAGGCACAAAACAAGAGCCCACTGTATGCAAAACGGAGATAGTCTTCTGTGTCCAATTAAAAGTACGCACAAAAATACACACTAGCAATATACTCCGTGAAGATAAGGTTTAATTATGAAAATGTGCACTCATCGTTCTGTGCTGGCTTTTGAGTAGACTTCACCTCCACTATAATTTTTTCATCACACATATTCTAGTTGTGTAAAATGGTCTAGTCCCTCCCATAGGTCATTTCACAATCCCCGTTCAAAAGAGGGGATTCATAGATACTTATGCATTCAGAACACTGTTGAGTTCAGTTGCTCGGCGGGACTACAGGAAGCAAAAGATGATGCGTTACTGACTATTTTGAAGATGTGGTGGAAGAGAGTCTACAATGTTCAGGTTAATTATTACTACTACTGCTACTACTACTATATGTTGTTTATTTTGGGGTATTTCTTGCGCTAACTGACCCAGTTTTAGAATCATGAACTTCTCTGATATTACTGTGACTGTGACGCTAAAGGCTGAGTCACACTTTGGATGGTCAATGTTTTTAAGTGGTCTGTATTGATGTTAACATTTTGAGTCGAGTTTAGTGTAAGAGACGATGTATTGCAGTTTTGGTGCAGTTAAATATTTGTTCTGTTCTTCCAATAACATCAGTACAAAAGAAGTGTTTTGGTTGGCATGTTTTTTCTATTAACATTTAGTATTGTCTGTTGCACATATTGTGTTGAATTCTTGCCCCAAAACCAAACTGTAATATTATTTTCAGTTGTCTGTATTAAAACGTTTTGAAATTAGGACAATTAATAAAAAAATCCATATGGTTTTGAGTGCAGTAATTAATAATAATAACTTAAATATAAATGAATTAATTAAGATAAATCATTTATATACCTATGTCTTTAGCACTAATGACATTTAAAAATATGCCTGCATTTTTGGCGCCCATTGCTTCCCAGTCACACCGTAATTACTTTAACACATAGGTTTGCCCTATTCTCCACTGCCTCTTGCTTTCTTAAGAGCATCAGTAATGGCTTGTCTCCAGGAAAAAACGTTTTGGACCACTGTGCTGAAGTTTCCTGCCGATGCCACGCTGCAAAAAAAAACATTTTGACATTTTTGCGCTACAAAAGGTTTCACTCACAGCACATTAAGCTCTGCATTATAGCCCATTCCTGGAGCTGGTAGAGGCTGCTTTTAGAATCCCTATCCCATTACCGAGCACTCCAACCAAGCTACGAGAAAAATATTCTGCTATTACAATAAATTCGGGTATATAACTACTGCTTGTGTGTTGGCAGGACCTGGAGACAGAAATTGATGGACACACGGAGATGTACCACTCTCTGGATGAGAATGGACAGAGGATTTTGGTGTCGATGGGAGACAGCGAGGACTCGGCTCTGCTCAGGAGAACGCTAAACAGCATGAGCGAAAGATGGAACGAACTCCGCAGCAAGACGCTGAGCATGAGGTCAATACAAATATATATTATCAGTGACATTTGTTGCCATTCATTGTTCATACAAGCTAACTTTTAACCACGATATCAAGTTTGATTCCATGTGGATAAAATACCTGGAGTTATGCTTTGCTTCATTGCTTACGTGATTGTTTCCTGCATATTGACTTTATATGAGGTGATAGATACAGCCAATGGGAGAAGCAAAACCACAGATAGAGCCCACACACTTTATGAATTACTTGTTAATATAAAATAAAGATAATGAGTGGGTGACACAGACAAAGCTACACGCTAACCACCAAATTTGAATAAGGTGTGCATGTAAGAAGTATAATGCAACTGGTTTGTGTAGTCTTTTAACTGAATGGTTCAAGTTGGGTAAATAAACTTTTAATTAAGTCGTGATTTGAGTTTGCTGTACCACTTTGATATATGAATCTGTTATGTAGAGACATTGCGATAGATAAACTTTCAACACTACATGCTCAATTAATAATGTAAATAAATAACAACATGTAGTTCTTACTGTGTCGTAACTGTGCCAGGGCTCACTTGGACTCGGAGATGGCCCCCTGGAAGAGGCTGCACATGTCGCTGCAGGAGCTCCTCAACTGGCTGCGGATTAAGAACCAGCAGCTGGAGCAGGAGCCGCCTGTAGGCGGCGACGTCCCCGCTGTGCAGGCCCAGCTCGAAACACACAGGGTAGCCTTTATCTTTGTCTATATTAAAAAAAACACATAGGTCTTGCATCAGTGTGAAATAATAGTAAGTAAATAATGGAGGGCTTGTAATGTGATTTTGGTTTCGCTATATCTGTTATATATGACACACACAAGGGCTTATGTATGGAGTGACCGCCCCCTGTTAGGTTGTGGAAGTGAATTACTCACTAATTTCCCCAATAATCATAGAACGAATCATATTAAAAGTTTGAGAGTGTGATGGGGGATAATTAGCTTTGAGGAAAATAATGATTTTATGTTTCTGAAACTTTATTGTCTGCTAAGCTATCAAAACATTTTGTCAAATTTTAAGCTTTAAATATGTTTTTAGACGGAAAACACCCAGGTTATTGACATTACTTACCAGATATCATGTCAGCCTCCGCCGTGCCTTTCAAAAAGTCTATGGGAAAAAAGAATGGGAAATTTACTTCCGGAACTTTCCTATGTAAAGGGAGTTGCAAAGACGAGCCAAATGGTGTTGAATTGTGGACTGTGCAACAGTTAAACCATTAAGAACAAGCTTGATGAATATTTTAAGTTCCTGCTTATAGCTAGCAGCGGTTTTGTTTCATAGCGTCAAACTGAAAAATATTAAACAATTAGCCTTTGTTTATCTAGGAAAATTCCATTGGGATTTGGAATATTCCGTGGGAGTCCAAGCCCCAGAGGAGTCTATTGTATATGATTTTAGTCAGTGGTTCCCAACCTTCTTCTCCCAGTGACCCCTATTTTACCCGTGGATACATTGGGGACCCAAACGTACTTCGTCCTTCTCCTCTGGACCTCTTTTTCAAGAACCCCTGGGGACACCCTGAGAATCCCAATGACTGAATTAAGTGGTAGAAAAAAGCATAGCACCAGGACCCAGGACCTGTATTTGCTGTGAGGCAGAGATATTTACCACCTGTTTACCTGCACTGATGCATGGGTCAATATACAGTAGAAACAACACAGTATGTGCTCCTAGTGGTCACTCCGAGGACTGCCTTCAGAACAGAAGAATGGAAACTAGAACGGTGTTAGACAAAAGGATGTTCATATTTGAAGGGGTTCTATGTACTTTTCCGGTAGAGAGGTCCACCACATGCTTGTTTACATGGAGATAATATTGCTTTGCCCCAAATGTTCCAATCCAATATGGCATTAAACTTATCCAGCTTACAGGTTTTTCTATTGCTCAAAAATAGATTCTTCTTACTGTGAGCAGGGTGGCTTCTCCACAGATATGACCTCTAACTTGGCCTAGTGGTGCAACATGCCTGTCCATAAAGATGAATAGTAAATAACAAAGATATTTAGTTGCCAGTGGTTGATTTCAGAAACCAAATTTGTATTTTTGATTGACATGAAACTAGAGATGAAACTGTTTTTTGACCAATAATGTGCCCAGATCAAAGGGGTGTGGTCAAATTTGGATCCAGAACATTTCCATTGATTGAGTCCATCCAAGTAGAGACTAGCATTGATTTGAGACACTTGATATACCAAAGTGGAGAATAAATAATGAACAAAATCTGAGAACTCTGAGTATACCAGAAACTCCAGGGAAAAGTAACTGTCAGATGATGCAATCCTGATTTGCATTTTTATATACTGGATTGAAAGAGTTTGAATTAAAAAGACGAGGCAAGGAAATGAACCAAAGCGGCACAGACTAACTTGCATAAAGACACACTTGTTTAGCAGACGTCTAAAAATAATGACTTCCTCAATTAAATATTCCCGGCTCGAAAAAATCCATTCACTTTCTGAACAAAAGCTTTGTGGTTTCTCAAAAAACATGTCCATTTGTGATCTCTGGGATGGACATTATGCAAATTAAAGTCTGCTGCACAGGTTAAATCAAAAACCCATTTCGCGTGTGCTATTTTAAAGGAGAGGGCAAATTGGGAGACGTGATTGGCTGGATGCTTTGGTCAGTTGATGTATTAAAACGAAAGTGATGGGGTCCTGCAATGCATTAGGAAAAGCTTTTAGTGGGATGTATTAATAAGGAAGATGTTTGTTATTCTTCCTATGTAATGTGTAATATGTTTCTTTCAGGGCTTCAGAAGAGACATGAGGGCAAAGGAGCCAGTGGTGACCAAGGCACTGGACGATGTTGGAATGTTTCTGTCAGAGTTGCCCAGAGAAACCCCATCTCCTGAACAGAGAGGTAATGCTAACTAAGAATTAGCAAACAAACATTCAATAGACAAGTAAAATAACATGGACACTCATTTAGCCTTTGTTCAGTACATCATTTTGTGGATACATTTGGAATTTGGAACAGAGGTCAGTAGCATTACATCATAGACAGAACATGACATAACATAACAAAAAGACATATAGACATTAGGGATGATACTATTCTCAAAATACACTGAATGCAACAGTTTTCTTTTTGCTCCATTTTTCACGATTCTTTTTCTGTATACGTAAAAGGCCTATTTCTCTCAAAAATTGTTCACAAATCTGCATCAAATCATAGAGCTATCTATGTATTTCTGATGTATCTATAAACTGCCGAAGTTGCTGGATATTGGCAGAAACTGGAACACACTGTCATATACACCAATCCAGAGTATCCCAAATGCTCAATGAAGGATATGTCCATTGTTGTGCCATTCATCCACAACCATCAGCTCATGATGTTGCAGCATTATAATGCATGGCCCCATGTTGAAGAATCTATACACAATTCCTGGAAGCTGAAAAAATCCCAGTTCTTGCATGGCCATCACACTTACTGGACTTGTCACTCATTGAGCTTGTTGGATTGGTGTATGCGACAGTGTGTTCCAGTTGCTGCCAATCTCTAGCAACTTCGGCTACCATTTTGGTGGTCACTCCAGATTTCTGACCTCCCAATAAAGCAAAACTGAACATTTCAGAATGCACGTTTATTGTAGCCAGCCTTAGGCACACCTGTGCAAGAGACTGCGATCTGCTCGCAATCTGCAGGGGAAAAGGCGCTCCTTTCATTTAAGTTAAGTGACACATACACACGCACACATACACTGAACTTGTGGGCATAGGCCTACTGTAAGCTCCAGGGCTCGCTTTTGACGTTGGGCCAATGCGCCTCGAGACAGAAGCGCACATCCAGACTGGGTCACGACTGTGTTGGTCCTGCGTCTCGTAATCAGCCACAATTCCCCTGGAGCGCACCTACGGACACTCTTGCTCGAAAAAGTCCCAAGTCCCATTTTCATCTGCGCTCTTGACTCTTACAACAGGCATGGCTTTTCCCTCTATATCTGCATCCTTAACTCCTACTACTTCAAATAAACTCTTGGCATACCTTGTTGCTGCCATTTATAATCACTTAATCAAGCAAAACACTGCATTCATAATATATTGTCATTTTCCATCACTACTACTTGACTAGTCTTCATAAAAAGAATGAAAGTATGTCTCCTCCACAGACATTTGTTGTCCCCCATTAGCTTGTCTCGTGAGCCACATTCTGATCTCTGCACCTTAGCTACAGCCCAGTAACGCTAAGTTAATGGAGGTTAACTCGCTCATGCACATAGACAGACCGTGCTCGCAGCAGCCTGGTTACACTCAAAATTACCGGCATTATGTAAACCCAATGAACTGTTGTCCTGACCACTGAGAAACAGAATGAAAACTCGTCATGCTAATCGCCTCTGCACCGAAGAGGATATTTTAGCTTGGCAATTGACCTTAACATTGGAAGTAGTAATGTAGGACTTTGCTTGTTTTAAATTCAGTCATGGTATGTTAATAAAAAGGAAGCGCTGTCATCTTTGAGTGGCCTCCCATATAAATCTTTTCACTGTGGCTAATGATAGCACTTACTGGATCAATTTGAGGCTAGCTTTTTAAGTAGAGTGGACATTTTTGAGTTTGGATTTTGGTCAGTGTATGTAAACCAAAGAATATATACATAAAAGCAGTGTTTGAGAGCTTTTATCCCATTAGTATTTTCTGCTACAAAATTACCGTACCAATTTAGCATTTTTTTTACTATTCTTTCAATGTTTGACATTTTATACATGAAGCTGACTTATCATTTCTATACACTTTATTGTTGAGGCATAGATGATTGACTTTAAGAATAAGCAAATAGTTCTGAAACAGCATGGAAGCTATCATTGAATCTATAAACTATATATTCTCCACTGCTAGACTCCAAACTTACTTCCATTGTTATGTTCTGTAATAAATCTACGTTTCATTACAACAAACAAAAACAAAGCAGAAATCCCCTCTATCTTATCAGGGAGGCGCAGCTGACTGTGTTGGGCCTTATCTCATATTTACGCGTCCCATCTCCAAAAAACAAGTCTACCAGCTCTTCATCTTGCGTCACAAACCTATTTTTCCTCCTCCTTATATCTTTTTGCAGATATCAGTCCAGAGGAGCGAGCGCAGCATGTGGGCCGGGTCCTGCGCAAAGAGGCAGATGACGTGACAAACCGATGGGACCGGCTGTGTGTGGACGCAGCAGAGTGGCAGAGGAGGCTGGAGCTGGCCCTGGACCGTCTGATGGAGCTCCAGGAGGCCCAGGACCTGCTGGACGGGCAGCTGAGGCAGGCTGAGATGGTGCGCGACGCCTGGGAGCCCGTGGGAGACCTGGTGCTGGACTCTCTGCCCGAGCACATCGAGAGGGTCAAGGTCAGAGATCAACTGATATTGGATTTGACACGGCCGATACTGATTTTTTTTTTTTTAGCATTCAGAGCAGCCGAATTATGTTCCCCAAATGAAGAAAAATAAAATCACTCAACCCAGTTTCAGTATAGAAAGCACACTGCTTTAAGAGGTGTGTGGAAAAAAATGTATTGATACTAAAATAAATCACATAAAATCTTCAGTGCATTCACTTTTTCAACATTTTGTCATGTTACAACCTTATTTCAAAAAGGTTAAATTAATTATTTGCCACAAAATTCTACAATCAACACCCCATAATGACAACTTGAAAGAAGGTTGTTAGAATTCTTTACAAAGTTATTAAAAATTAAAAAACAAAAACTTCATTGGAGTCCACCTGTGGTAAATTCAGTTGATTGGACATGATTTGGAAGAGCACACACCTGTCTATATAAGGTCCCACAGTTAACAGTTAAGTCCAAGGAATTGTCTGTAGACCTCCGAGACAGGATTGGCACAGATCTGGGAAGGGCAGAGACACATTTCTGCAGCATTGAAGGTTCCTATGAGCACAGTGGCGTCCATCTCTAAATGAACTGGCCGCTCGGCCAAACTGAGCAATCAGAGGAGAAGGGCCTTAGTCAGGGAGGTGACCAAGAACCCACAGATCTCCAGTGTGTATGTGTGGAAAGAGGAGAACCTTCCAGAAGAACAACCATCTCTGCAGCTCTCCACCAATCAGGCCTGTGTGTTGGGGTGGAAGCCACTCCTCAGCAAAAGGCACATGACTGGAGTTTGCAAAAAGTTGGCAAAAAGGCACCCGAAGGACTCTCTGGTTCTGATGAAACTAAGATTGAACTCTTTGGCTTGAATAGCAAACATCATGTCTGGAGAAAACCAGGCACCGCTCATCACCTGGTCAGTACCATCCTTACTGTGAAGCACGGTGGTGGTGGGTGGTAGCATCATGCAGTGGGAATGTTTTTTAGTGGTAGGAACTTAGAGACGAGTCAAGATCAACGAAAGATGAATGCAGCCGTGTACAGAGACATCCTTGATGAAAACCTGCTCCAGAGCGCTCTGGACCTCAAACTGGGGCCAGGGTTCATCTTCCAACAAGACAAGATCCCGTGCTTCCCAGTGCTTCGAGTGGTTAAGGCACATCACACGTATGCCAGGCTCCAAGTTCAGCTAGCTGCAATGTTGTGAGTTCGAATCCCGACTCCGACGATTTACTGCATGTTCTCCCCTCTCTCTCATTCCCCATTTCACCCTGACCTCTCCTGTCCAATAAAGCCTAGGGGCCACAAAATAATAAAAATAAAATAAAACCAGCAAGACCTAAGCACACAGCCAGGATAACAAAGGAGTGACTACAGGACAACGCTGTGAATGCCCTTGAGTGGCCTTGAGTCCAGACTTGAACACAATTGAACATCTCTGGAGAGATCTGAAAATGGCTGTGAACCAAAGCTCACCATCCAACCTGATCAAGCTTGAGAGGTTCTGCAAAGAAGAATGGGAGGAACTTCCAGAAAATAGAAGGCTTGGCGCATTAGACTCAAAATACTTGAGACTGTCAAAAGTGCTTCAACTAAGTATTTTCTTAATACATTTCATAGAATTCAAATAACCTTCTTCCATGTTGTCATTATGGGATATTGTTTGTAGAATGTTGAGGCAAGTAATCAATTTATTCAATTTTGCAATAAGGCTATAACATAACAAAAATGACTACTTTACGGATGCACTATATATCAGAAGTAATGTAAAACCACACTGAAATATTAAAAAGTGGTGCCGTTTGTTGGCCAAATAAATAGCGTACATGGCAAGGCACATTTATTTGTAGAACACAACTCCTACACAAGGCAATTCAATGTGCTTTATTTATTTAACCTTGATTTAACCAGGGAAGAAACCCATTGAGATTGAAACCTATAACGAAATTGTATACATTGTATTAAATCCAGTATTCAGAAAAGCAGTCATCTTTCTCATCCAGAAATGTACAAAGTGAAGTGCGTGCACATTTTTGAAAAACAAAATAGTCCGTATTTCTCTAAAAATAGGCCGAAGTCACCACCGCCATGTTAGTTTTAGTTTGTTTGTTTTGAATTCCGGCCAAACCACAATGCTGCTCTTATTGGTTCCAGTCCCACCATGTTAAACCACTGGGGTGGACTGCTAACAGATCAGTGGAAGCCGAACAAGATGGATTCTCAAGAGTTTGTGAACTCACAAAAATCACAAAAATTTAACTTGCTGGCAAATATTTTGTGTTTAAAATGACTTTGTATTATCCATAAAAGAGTGTTTTATTATCATCTAAACCATTTCTTCTAAACCAAGATACAAAATATTTTCAAATGTTATTCAACTATTAATTTCTTTGATACACCTAATATTAATAACAACATGTAAATAGATTGATATACAGTACACTCTAATCAGAAGCTATTATTGATTTGTCAGGCTTTAACCTGAGCATATAATCATTATTTAATTATGTGTCTTACACTAATCTCTTCATATTAACACATTGAAGGTCATCTACACATTATGAAAGATTTATGGGATTTTTCAAGTAATCCTATATAATCCTGTCAATAATCTTAATATGTACAGTAATTGAAATAGGAACTATGCATTATTTGTCGGTTTTCCTCTCAATTGTGAAATATCATTATGTGTGAACTTATGTGTGTGTATAGGAGTTCCAGGAAGAAATCGCTCCTATAGAAAATGATGTAAAACATATGAACCATCTGGCATCCACGTTCCAACCGCATGACATCCAACTGTCTCCTAGCAACCGCGAACGCATCGAGGAACTGAACACCCGCTGGGAACTTCTCCAGGTACAGCCACTACAATTGTATATGTGTAACTACTGTACGCATGGTGGAGTTGACAAGGGTAACTTTTCTGAATAGCTGTAATATCTGTCAGGATGTGTAATAGACAGTAAGAAAGTGGACGCGGGATCTAATATCATTCTATCACATCGATATTATGTGTTTCCAAAGTGCTGTACACAGTGAACTAATAGTTAACACAGTAAATGAAACCATAAACCAAAACCATCAAATAAAATAAGAATAATAACTTTAATAAAAACAACATCGTGAAAATAAAACAATAAAATGAACAAATAGGCATACTGTATATAAATAAAAGAAAAGAGAGGACCACACAACTCATACAGTGTTAAAAGCCAGAGAATAAAAGTATGTCTTAATACGCTCAAAAACTCTACACTATAAACTCAAAACCCCATGACATAAACTTGTAACTTATATACAGCATTTAAAGGGTGCTTCAAATGGATCAAATACTAAACCAGGACTGAAACAGGTTCTGGTTCTAATCGATGAATTGGCAAACTCCAAATGGATATCACGCCAATCAGAATCAGAATCAGAAAAGGTTTATTGCCATTGTTGATGAACAGAATTCACAAATATAGGAACTTGTTTTGGCATTAATGTGCAACATAAAACACTGAGCAATAATAAAAACAACATAAATGAAATCAAAGGGGCATGCATTAGGAAAGAGTTCAAATTTACTATGCAAGATAAAAATAGAATTACTATGTACACAAGACATAAATTACATTTACAGTTGTGCAGAAAGTGACAGTGCAGTGAGCGAGTGATTAAATGTGGTTAAATTGGCATTTGTTTAGAAGCGTTCATGAGTCCAACGGCAGAGGGAAAGAAACTATTCTTGTGGCGGGAGGTTCTGGTCCGGATGGACCGTAGCCTCCTGCCTGAGGGGAGTAGTTCAAATATGTCCAAGGTGAGAAGGGTCAGCTGTGATCCGACCTGCTCGTCCCAGAGCCCTGGAGACGTACAGGTCCTGCAGAGATGGAAGTCTGCTGCCGATCACCTTCTCAGCAGAACGCACAATGCCTTCCTGCTCACAACGCAGGAAGTCGGTGATCCACCTGCAGGTGGAGTCAGGCACGCTGAGCTGGGAGAGCTTGTCCTGGAGCAGAGCAGGGAGGATGGTGTTGAATGCAGAGCTGAAATCCACAATGAAGGGAAGGTTTTGTCGGCCAATTTTTAAGGGGGGCAAAATTGGACTTAAATTGTCTCTGTAAAAAGAGTTTCTTGTATTGATGATTAGATCTGGTCCGATGGTCAGCTGGAATGAGAAGGGTGGGTGGTACTGCAAAAAGTTGACTGGCGACCACTACTTTCTCACAATGTCTCCCTGTGATTCTCTCACTGACTCGCCCTGCAATAACTTTCAAACATTCATCAAAATAGTAAAACAAGCCTCTTCCTTGTCATTTGTTTTTGAAAAATTCACATATTTTACGTTTCGGAAATAAATAAAAAGCTTCCTTTTGTTCACTTGGTTCAGTCCGTATGCGCGGTAAATTCACAACTCTCCCTACAGACTGACTGTCATTCTCACCTCTCTGCTTTTGGAATTGTTTTAACACCTCTTGACAGGGGATTAAACTGGTGTTTTAGCTGTTTATCATCGCTAAAATAAGAGAGAGAGCTGAGTAAAGAGAGGAGAAGCTACAACTTTGCGCTAGTCAGGTTTCCCCACATTGAGATGGGGCTTTCTGCCTCCGCTTGCACTGTCTCTCCTCTAAAGTTCACAGTGAGTGTTCGTTCTGTCTGTGGACCAGAGGCTGAAGGTTGTTCCTTGCACAAGGAACAAGTTTTTCAGACGCAACAAAATGGGTCCGAATAGTGGGGCTTGGTCCAGTTTGTGTGCTGGCATTTCAGTCGCACCAGTGCATCAGTGTGCTCCATGTGCTCTGGTCCAGGTCCGTCTCAAAACTCCCAAAGAGCAGTGAGCGGAGGAGTTTGTGCTGAGCAGGGAAATGGAGCCAAAATCATACTGTGGATGTTATAAGGAACAGAACCAACGAACACACCGTAGGCTTATTAGTGACTAAGCAACTCTGCACTCAAGTGACTCATTTTCATTCTATTTAGGTTTAAATTGCATTTTTATAATAATAAAAAAATACATATATATAAAATAACAATAATAGAGGAATAGAAAATGATTATTGTATTGTTTAAAATGATTGCATCGTTTTATCATTGATAACAATAATATAATAATAATAAAGATCATATTTTGATAAATCACAACGCTCCCTGAAATTTTGTTGAGTATAAATTTCTCTCTAGATAAAACTCTCGATTTCGGCCCTGAATAGATCCTCAAAGGAAAGACAGTTGGGTTTCGCACAGTCTCTCGTGCCGAAAGCCATGTTGGAGAGTACCAAAGAGGACCAAACCAAGTCTACATTTGGGACTGAACAGGGCTCAAACCAGAGATTTTTCAACTTTAACAGAAAATTGTGAAGACAGTCCTTCACTTTGATAAAACTATTGCCTTTAGTTTTACACAGAATATCAACAAAACTTGAACAAACTTCAAATAAAGCGGCGAATTTCAGCTTCTACCTCTGTTTTCTTGGACGTTTTATGCCGAGACTGGACTAAAACCAGACTTCCCTCAGGGCGCCTCCAGAATTCAGCCTTTAAGTGCAGCGGTTGTTCTGACACAATAAAAGTGTAGCATAACGGGCATAAAAACACAAAGAACAGTGAGGAGTGTGACTGCAGCAGGTGTGAAGGACACGAGAGGGCGCCTTCATGTGTCGTGCATGTGTCGGTGCGCGCTGAAGATACGCATATGTAGATGTATTAAAGCACTGAATATTCTACCGCTTTACTGCATTATGTTACTTCACCACTGGTTTATACAAGATGAAGTACAGAGGAGTGTGGCAGTGGAGGAGAGGAGGAGACGGACAAGCAGGCGCATGCATGTGATTGTGTGCAGAAATGCAGGGAGACACAAAGCGCTGAATATAGTGTTAAAGGAGGAAATACAAACAAATTCCTACTTTACATCTGTGACAAAGAAATATCCCTTTATAACAAGAAAATTATTTGTTTTTTTGTCTTTAAAAAACCCCAAAAAATTACGTTTGTCTAGCGAAACCTCTGAAACACAGCCTTAATCATTGTATCTAATTCCCTCTTACATAATTCGTTTTTCAGCATGGAAACACTAAATTATAAATGAAACAACATCCAGCTCAACTATGTCTCATGTTTATCTTAATTTCATGAAATAACTTAACATTTTATCAATCATTTTGCAAAATCCTGTCTTGGCCCCTTGGTCGTGGTTTTGTTCATTTACTCTTACTGTCTAATAAAGATGGCTTTTTGTTTTTTGGCTAACTGCTTCTTTTGAGTGTGTGTGTGCCTATTTACAAAAATCTGAAATGACCCAAATGACCTCCTCAGTTCGGCTGTATCAGAGGCTACACATGGTTTGCCTTGATCACTTTTAATAAACCTGGTGACGTCCATGCTGGAACAGGGACAGTGATGGTGAACGGTGCTGACACATACAGACAATCAGCTGCCAGGGTGTACAGCTAAAGCAGGGGGAGAGAAGAGGGGTGAGGATGGGGGGTCATGGGAAGAGACGGGCCCCTGGGTGATGGGACAGACGGCCGGACCCTCTGAAGTTAGCAGCGTAGCAGATGGTGGCTTGTACACATACACGCACAAGCTTACCTGTAACAAGGTGAAGACACTGTAGATGTAAACTTGGGGATACTAATGATTTTCAAATGTTCTTTCTTTTTTTTTTCATTCAAATTAAGTCACCCTTTAACACAGCTCCTGTTCACTGTGTAGAAATGAGATGAAAAAAAAATAGCTTTTTATTCTGTAACACTTTATAATGATGAACAAAGACTTTATTCATATTGAGCAAATAGTTTATTGAGTATGATTCAGATGTAATAACTAATTCTTAGGCTTAGAGTATTAATTAGTAATAGTATTAGATTAAAAGCAGTTACTTACCAGTTAGTCTTACCTGTCTGAATATTTTTTAATAAACTATTTGTTCACTATAAATTAAGTCTTTGTGCATGCTTAATTAAGGCTATTAAAAGTGACTAGTATTTTACCATTTATTAATGTACACATTTTGGAAAGTTAAGTATGAATGTGAAAATTGATTTTATTATTATTTGGTCAGGACAGTGCATGTTAATGAACACTAGAGGCTAGGTGGGTGACGTGTCTTGCCCATGGACACGATGGCAGTGTGCACTACTGCCCCACTGTGGCCCCTGGCGTTTTAGTGGTTTCTCATCCAAGTACTACCCAAGACCATATCTGCTTAGCTTCCGAGATCTGATGAGAGTTGGCATTGACAAATATGTATTGCCAACTTACAATATCGCGCTTAAATGTGCTTCCTTGTACTTTTAATAACTGATGTGTCCATGAACGTCAAAGTGATGAAAATCTTGCTCCGTTGCTACAAAAACAATTCAAAAGAAAATATTTGACCAACCATTGAATGTTTTTTAATGGTGAAAAGTCCTCAAAATGTCGAATAAAAAAAAGGAAACTGAAATTCATGAATACAAACTGCACATGGAAGAAGAGCCCCTTTACTATAAAAAATATTATCCTATTGATTGGTTGATCTTTTCTTTATCACAATGTTAATATCCCATTGAGGTTGAGTTGGCAAATATTACAGAATTATTCTAAACCTCCTCCAATCGTCTTAAGTACAAAGATAATCAACCATAGTGAGTGTGTGTGTGTGTGTGTGTGTGTGTGTGTGTGTGCGTGCGTTGAAGCTGTACCTGTGCCCGGGTCACTGTGCACCCCGAAAGGTCAAATCTGATTGGCCGCTCCTCGGTGGCACAGTGCACTCCCAGTTAATTACGATAAACTCCTCCTCAACAATCGCACTCCTCTCATTTGTACAACTCCTAATTAGGTTTCCGTGGATACAGGCAAAAACAACTCGGGCAGGAACGGAGTGAGTGAGGCGGACTGCAAGGTAATTTTCAACTGTTCATGTCACATTGGACTGTATCTTAAAGTCATTCGTTTCATTTCATCTCATCGTTGGGATGTTAATCAATTTGCGCAACACAAAAATCGCTTCGAGTTTAGAATGATTTACTTCCCGGAGCAAAAATGTGTCAGTAATAGATATCCACATGCCAATCCGAATTCTTTGCACTGCCTGGTAACATTAGATCATTGGACATCATTGGAATTACATAAAATCTAAAGTCATTGCTTTAGGCTGTCTCTTATAGTGTGAATTATGCATCAGATTAGAAAGGCAAATCTAATCAGAGCTTTTGATAAATGTCCTCACCACAGCAAGGAAGCATTTGTCACCAGATAAGATCCGTGATATAGGATTTTATGGACAAGTACAGTGATTAAGTGCAGTGGAAAATGTTTAGTTTGAAAAAAAAAAGAAGCTGGTTATTGCAAATAGTGGCTAAGGCCCTGCTCAAACCTGGCATTAAAATGTGTTATGTCTATCACAAACATGTACGTTCATTCATTATACTGACAAAAACTTACCATCGATGGAATTAAATGGTCAAGTAGGACGTATTCATGACTATATAGATTTCCTTTGCAAATCATGTACTCTTTCAATTCAGTTTTCTATACATATATGCCTACATTTGTAGTCCCTTGTGGGCATATTATCAGACTTCTTTATTTTTCTCTAAAATGAAAATGAACCCAAATGGCGATGGGCAGTAGTATTCACCGCTCCCTTGTGGACCTCAGTAAAGATGTGCCGTCTACTATACTTCACATGTGGCCCATTTAGATTTTTAAGTTCCACACTCCCTGTAAAACACAAGCCAATATCCATTTAGACTTCAATGGTGAAGTATTAACTTCCTCCAAGTGCTTCATCAGATCCCTGGGGACACATTAAGCCCATTCACAAGTTACATTAAAATGGGCCTGATCACATTCCATCACTTTATGGCAGGGTTTCTCAAACTTTTTCTGGTGCGGCCCCCTTAGGAGATAAAAAATGTATCCGCTCCCCCAGCCCACCCTCTCACAGTATGAGAGGGGGGGAAAATTGCATATTAGCCTGAAATAACCGTTATAATTAGAGTTTAAATCGGCTAAATTACATTGATTTTTAGTTTCATTCACAGTGTTTTTCTTTGGTTTGCGCTTTGAAGCTATAACAAAATGGCAGGCCAGTCTCCTGTCTGCAGTGGGACAGCGCAGAATTGGCGCTTCACTACAGAGAATGTGGCGTTTCAAGGAGAAGATGCCCTCACGTTACTTCTCGTCACTGTGGATCACCTTTACCAGCGCGGGTCCACGACGTCACACACAGACTGCTTTCTGCACTGAGCTGACTCGTACCACTGCATTTATGTGTCGCATTTAACACAAAAAGCTTATGTGATCAAAGCGGAAAGGAAACGAATGCACATATTCTTCAGCTATGCGTTATATTACCAAATGAGCGGTCAGAAGAGGAGCAAGTTTAAAACTAAGACTCAAAAAGTAGAGGGAGCGCAAAGGGAACTAGGACAGAAGCGTGCGCAGAGGGTGCGAGGGACAGAGGTGCGGAGGGACAGAGGTGCGGAGGGACAGAGGTGCGGAGCAGAGGCAGAGGTGCGGAGGGACAGAGGTGCGGAGGGACAGAGGTGCGGAGGGACAGAGGTGCGGAGGGACAGAGGTGCGGAGGGACAGAGGTGTGGAGGGACCAAGGAGGGAGCGCATATTACACAAGAGGTCAAAGCCGTGACTCGTTCTAAACCCGGCAAACGTCTGAGGGGCACAGATGCAGGCTGACCCACTCCTCTTCCACCTTCTCGTATTTAGAGATATACCTCATGTTGGCACTGGGCATTTATCTGTTGCTCAAAACTCGTGTTACGCGTGATATGCGCAAAGGTATCGCGCACCCTTTGGCACGGCCCTGTGCCCCCCCCAAACGGACACACCCCACATTTTAAGAAGCTCTGCTCTATGGATTTCAATGGCAGGTTTGAACAGCACCTTAAAACAATACTAGCTTTCCATTGCTTAATAATTGTAACCATAATCTTTTGTAAAACATGCACCGACAAACGTAGAAACTTAAAATCAATGTCTCTAAGGTGATCCTTAACCAGAACAGTTACAGTGTACATCTTTAAGGAATGTGTTGACTCATATATAGGTGTATGTGAGGTGTAGATGTGCTGATTTGGCGCAGTTATCCCCTCTCCATCTCTTCGGACAGCTCATTCCGTACTAGCTAATTCCCTCACTACAAATTCAATTACCCACGACGCACTTGTCTTTCTGCCACCCTCCCATCCTTCGCCCTCCCCCCCTCCTCGGCACCCATCTGCCTGTTTTTTGTCATTTTCCGCCTGTTTTTTCCATATCCCACCGCTCTCCGTGACGCAAGCAGCCTCCCTGTGTATTCACGCCATCGCATTATAAAGCGATTTATTACCGGAGAAATGTATTTGTTGAGTTCTCTTGTGGCTTTTGAATAATTGTTTCCTGACAGTGTGTTGTGCATTGCTTCCTTGTTATTAGATTATGAAAAAGTATTTATTGTATAGTAATGGGAAAGCCCTCTGGTTATTTCACTGTCACTCTGTAAATTTCACAATTAATCTCAATTTGAGGCGCCGTCTGTCGTCTTAGCTTTGCTCTACTCCTACTATGTATTGATCTTCTGTCAGTGGTGGGTGGGGACTACAACTGCAACTCTAGTCTATGTAGAAAAGAATTTATCCAGTCCAGGCACAACCATTCATTGTGAAGTTGACACAAACCCTGCTGTGTTTTCATCTAAATTGTATCAAGCATGTAGTACAACCACCCCTAATTTGAAGTGCATATAACAGGTTATCATGCTTTTCTGTGTAGGATAGCACCTGTGGTAAATATTTATCAGTATCCAAAATGCAGAGACAATGAAGACGGACACATTTTTTCTGAGCTTTTAAACAATAATTGGATAGTGGTATCAGGTATTATTTTTTGTCAAAAATAACTATTGTGTAGTGTATATGGATTTGTGTCCATTTTTACAATGTGGTTGCTTGGTTACAGTTGCGGAATTACCTTAAGTCACATCGGCTGCTGTCCAACCAGGAAGTAGCACGTCCTGGTTAGACCCATTAGTAAACGTCACTAAAATTGTCCAAAGTAAAATCTTCAATATACTATAAGCAGGGTCACTTTTTTTTTTTAAGCGAAACGAAATATGTAGTCTAACTTGTCATATGCACTTTAAGGGTGTTAAGGTTAATCTAATATGACTTTATTACCAGTGAATTATTTTTTTTTGATCAGCATCATCTTAAGGTCTATCTAACTGAATCAAACCTAAATTTGTCCCACCCTCAAAATTAAACTTAAAATGTGCATTATGTAACTTTTCTGGTATGGTGATGGTTGGGGGGATGTTCATGTTTTGCTTATAATGTTCCACAGCCTAATGCATTTATTCAATTACAGATGTTTATAATGCTTAAAAAAGAAATACCTTGAATAACATTTATTCGTACTGCGAGCGGACTCACTCCACAGATCTGACCTGTTATTTACTTGTGTTACCTACTTGTTTCCATGGAGATATTTGGAGATATATACAGTACATGTGGAACATCCCATGCGAAGCAATAACATCTCAATGGAGAAATGCAGGTGGGGGACCTGAAACCAGAAAAGTTGCTGAGAGCACCTTTAAATTGCCACCATATTCATTATTTTTGCTTTGATGTATTTTTATTGTGCTTTTGTTTGATCATTTTACTATAGCAACAAGTAGACCCATGATTGAGCTATATGTTTTATGGTCGAAAATGGCAATACCATACATTCCCATTGCTTTTGTTTCACCTCATATACATTTTCAATACGTAGCATATATTTGCATTGATCTAATGTTGCTATCTAATTTAGGTATCCATCAGTGAGCACTTGCAGCATTTGACAGACGCGCACAAGGAGTACATGGGTAAGTCCACTCACACGCACTCACACAGACACTTGGGCTGCTGACAGTTGACAAGATACTCCGATAAGACAAGGGGCTAAGACTTCACCGCCATCTTGGTTTCTTTCATCCAATAAGGGACACTGTCAGGTCACTAAGCCAATCTGAATAACGGCCACAGATAAGCGAGCAGGAGTATGTTAAACCGGATCAATATGTTTAGGCTTTTTTTTCTCTTTGCGGAATGCTAATATAGTCTTAAACATATGCGACCAAGGCTTTCTTCAGTGTCACAAAATGTAGATGCATTTTTGTATCTTAGAAATGATTAGAAATGCTGGGGGTAGCCTTCTCTGGAATGTTCCACAGTATATCATTAAACTTATCTATCTTGGATGTATTCAATTATATTTGCTTTATTGCAATTTTTATTTATTTATGTTAAAATAAAAACATGCATTCTTACTGTGAGCGGTCGTAGATCTTATAACTTGGCCTGGTGGCGTCACTTGCTTCTCTACATGGAGCTAGATAAGAACATTTGCAGTAGCCATGTTTCAACTGGCCCTGGTCCCGCAGACCTGTTAAATCTTAAACGGTCACTATTTATACAGCACTTTTCCACCTTCAAGGCACTCAAACCCAAGGAACCACCTACCCATTGTAGATGTTTTTCAAAAACATGCAAACAATGGCACTTTTTACATTTGTAAAACAAAACAACCTGAACCACCTGACAGTTGTTCTTCGGCTGATTTTAGGAGAAATACGGACCATTTTGTTTTTCAAAAACATGCAAACAATGGCACTTTTTACATTTGTGGATGAGAAAGAGGACTGTGCTTTTCTGAACACTGGATTTAACACAAACAAACACAGGTAAGTATCAAAAAAATGACAAAATAGCAAAATGGAAAAGAAGCCCAAGTGTATATGCACCATTTAACGTGACGGAACATTCTGGCACTGGAGAGGAGGTCTGCTGGTCTTTTGTATGTTGGTAGATGGCTGATTGCTGGAACAGGTGGTTCAGCTCTGCAGGTGCGAGGAAGCTCCTCCCAGGACAGACAAACAGAAGGAGAGGGTGGCACTGAAGGAGAGGCGGTAACAGGAAAGAGTTAGTTGGTGTGAGAGAAGAGGATGCAGAGGTTAAGCATAGGCTGAATGGAAGCAGATGATTCACTGAAAAAGTATACAGTGCATCCGGGAAGAATTTACAGCGCTTCACTTTTTCCACATTTTCTCATGTTACAGCCTTATTCCAACATTTATTAAATCAACTATTTGCCTCAAAATTCTACAAACAACACCCCATAATGACATTAAAAGTATTTTTAAAAAAAGACAACAAAAAAAACCGAATCGCACATGAACGTAAGTATTCACATTGTTTGTCAAGATACCCCAAAATGAGCTCAGGTACATAATTTTTACACTGATCCTCCTTGATATGCCTCTACAACTTCACCTGTCTATGTATATGGTCCCAGAGTTAGCATTGTCAGAGCACAAACCAAGCCATGAAGTCCAAGGAATTGTCTGTTCGGGGGAGAAGGGCCTTAGGCAGGTAGGTGACCAAGAACCTGATAGTCACTCTGACAGATCTGACAAAAAGGCACCCGAAGGACTCTCAGATCATGAGAAACAAAATTCTTCGGTCTAATGAAACAAAGATTGAACTCTTTGGCTTGAATAGCAAACGTCATGTCTGGAGAAAACCAGGCACAGCTCATCACCTGGTCAGTACCATCCCTACAGTGAAGCACGGTGGTGGCAGCATCATGCTGTGGGAATGTTTTTTAGTGACGAATCAGGATCAACGAAAGATGAACGCAGCAGTGTACAGAGATGTCCTTGATGAAACCTGCTCTAGAGCGCTCTGGACCTCAGACTGGGCCGAGGGTTCATCTTGCAACAAGACCACAACCCTAAGCACACAGCCAGGATAACAAAGGGGTGGCTACAAGACAACTCTGTGAATGTCCTCGAGTGGCTCAGCCAGAGTCCATACTTGAACCCAATTTAACATCTCTGGAGAGATCTGAAAATGGCTGTGAACCGATGCTCACCATCAAACCTGATGGAGCTGGAGAGGTTCTGCAAAGAAGAATGAGAGAAGCTGTCCAAAAATAGTTGTGTTAAGCTTGTAGCATTGCACTCAAAAAGACTTGAGGCTGTAATTAGTGTCAAAGGTGCTTCAACAAAGTTTTGAGCAAAGCCTGTCAATAGTTATGTACAAGTGCTTTGTTATTATAAAACATGTTTAATTTATACATTTGCAAAGAATTCAAACAACCTTTTTTCTCGTTGTCATTATGGGGTATTAAGTCGAGGAAATCGATCATTCGTCCAGAAGCGTTCCATTGTAGAAAAACAATGGAAAAACAAAAACGGTGTCCAGATGACTACAACTGAATCTTTTTCTACATCATGGGGTAAATAATGAATTTCATTTATTTTGGAATAAGGCTGTAACATAACAAAATGTGGAAAAACTGAGTGCTGAAGTGCTGTGAATACTTCTGGGATGCACTCTAGCTTTAATACCAAATGTGGTAAAGAAAGGGCTTGAATGTATGACCTCACAAAGCCTATTGACCTTACGCCCCGCCAACTTTTCCCTCTTTTTCCCCCAAGTATCGCCACTTCCATTGTAATCGCACTTCCGGTCCAGCGGGAACTCCGTTGGTTTGAATGGAGAATGAGGGAAAAGTCTTGCCACTAAAACATTCGTTAAAATAGATGTCCAATGTTCATGTGCACCAACAAGTTAAACATGCACCGATTCTCTGGACGGCCCAAAAATGGCTATTTATTCTGTGAAGAACTTATTTTCTCTGAAGGTTAACAGCCTTATGTTAACTAATACAACTGGAAGAAGGATTACATATAGCGGTGTCCAGACGGGTTCCCGGATAAGGTGAATAGCCTATGCACAGTAGTAGAAAAGAAAGCTGATCTCTTGATTATATGAGTAGCATTTCAATACATTTCCATTCAGAAAATCTCAGCTGATTGTGCCACGCGTCATGATGTAAATTATTAGGTCGACGTGACCTGGTGAACAAAAGATCAAACATGGTCATGACATCTCCCTTTAACAGAATGGATCATTTATTAGCATACACTCTTCATAGACTATACTAGTATAGCATTTATTGTAACAGCTGTACTAGTTGTCATATAGTAATAATTGTGATAGCTTTTGTAGTACTATTGGTAGTAGTAACAGAAGCAAACAAGAAATACAACTATTTTACTTCTTCTTACGTAACCACGTCATATGTGGGGGAAAAATTAAAGGACAAATCCACAATAATATTCCGAAAAAATGCTTTCATCGACTCCATAGATAGTATATTTGAGGACCAACCATAGTACTCAATGATGTTTAGATAATGTTGAAAGACAAAATGCTAGTTTGCATATGGCTATGTTAATACACTCAGCATGCATACTGGCAGCTGTCCCATGATGCATTGCTTTGTTTTTAGTGCTGCAAATTTCACCCGTGAGGCACAATAAGGCTTATACAGCGAGTCCTTCCCATCCTGCTTTCGGATTGGTTCAAGACACATTCCAACTGTGCGGACAATTCCCCAGAAACAGCCTTTGTTTTACAGCTTGGTGTGCCAGCTCTTGTGGGCATAATAAGTGAAGATAATTAGCCATAATTCTCATGTTTTTGCAGTTTTTCATTATCCTGTATATTACTTTGAGGAAACTTCAGACTACGTATTGTTTTTCAAAGTGCTGCATACACGTTTTCCTGACAGTGGCTGAATGGATGCCCTCCGGTTGGATGTTATAAGCTGTAAAGGTGTTTGCTAAAGGTTTATTAGCTTGTGGACATTCGGTGTGACCTGTGTTTCTCTGTGTCTCTGCAGCTTCTGTGGAAAGTCCATTTGAGCAAGGCGTCTCCCCCAATAATGTGCCCTACTACATCAAGTAAGTGCACCCACTCAGTGCCCGTTTACTGCACTACGCACCAATGCCACCTTAAAATCGCCCAATTAGGTAAAGAATCACTGGACAATATACTTTTAATTGAAATTTGTCTTCGTAGAAATTATGTAAAATCAACTGATGATGTTGAGATGTTATTCAAGCTTCATCATTTATAAATTGAGTTTAGAGAATACTTGCGCAATCCAATAAGTGATGGGAATTCTAAATAGGAGTGTTTGTTCTTTCATAACATAACAAACACATTTTGAGGATGTTCAATTTTATTTTATTTATTCCACTAGATGGAGTTGTGAGCTACCTCAAAGCTTTTTAATTTGACAATGATGTATCATACGCAAAATATTATAGTAAAAGTTTGATAGTATTGTTAAAAAGACAACATAAAATGATAACATCTCACTAGTTTTTTTCATTACCCTGACATTTGCCCAGTGCCCCCATTTAGCAGTGCCCCTTCTGGCCTGGCAGACATACCACAACAAATAAAATGGCTTGTATACATAGTGTACTGTATATGATCATTGACACTAATAAAACTTCTCTATGAAATCAAAAGTCTAACTAACACAGTGCCTGTGGTCACAAGCACACTCAAAATCGGATTATTATAAAACATGTGGAGTTATAAAATTATTAAAATAATATGTTAACAGCAAAAACATAATTTCTTTCTGAAAACAGATCATAATCAGACTTTGGTGTGCATGTGAACATAGCCACTGTTAGAGAACCTAAAGTCTTATATAAATGGACACAATATGTTTACACATGAATCCACATTGTGTTTTTTAATTCTTTTATAAATAATAAAGTGTATGTTGAACTGTGCATCTACCCAATTTATTTTAATACTAACAGGATGAGATTGTAGCCGGTGTGCCAACTCTAACTCTATAAGCCTTGTTAATCGTGTGTGCTTTTTGGAGATTAGCCCTAAAACTGCTGGCTTACCTAGTATTAATGCTTAGCTAATTAATTCCACCAGTTTTACTCAGCCTCTATTGTTTTCATTACCATCATGCATAATATCACGTGTGTGCTTGTATTTTGAATTTCTTGGTTGATTCCACCCATTTCTTCTATTGCTTCAAAAGAAGAACATTTTCTCCATTTGCTAGCAAGTGCCGATTAAATATGTATGCCTTTTTAAAAGGGTGTCAGTTTCAAAATTAGCAGTCTGCAGCCGAGAGTTACATCAAGTCAAATGCAATTTCAGCTCATCAATTCTTCAATATCTGGTTGTAACTTTCATCACTGGGGGTGATACCAACAATAAACAATAACGTGTAGTCTCTAAATAATTGATAAACAGTTAAGAATATGCCGTCCATGTTTATTGAAACCACTGCTAGGTTTGCTACATCAACCACATTGAAAGTTGTTTTTTTTAAACTTGTGTAGTGTGGTTTGTTTTGCATTTAGTTATTGTTGATTAGGGAAGGGTAAAACACACATTCAAAATGTGTTTTCTGACTAATACTGTGCACTTTGAAGCCTAAATTGAATGATCAAATACCATAATGTTTTTAGTAATTGTATTCTAAATACCACCAATGGAAGTATTAGTACAGGAATACAATTACTGTAAATTAGTATTCTGACCATGCATTTTTGGTAGGACTACTTTTTTAGTTACTTCCCTTGTTTTGTTTTTCTCAAGTGCTTTTGATGCTGAAGGATTAGCTGTATACTTTGCAAACATCTGTTTACCAACTACCAAGGTTTTACCAGTTCCAGTGAAAATGAAGCACTGCCGTCAATTACTACGACTGCATGAAAAGCTAGTAAACACCAGCTAGTGTTGCCCTCTGATGAATGGGGCCATTTCAAAAAAACAATCCAAATGCAATTGTTTGTGCAAACTTCCAAAGTAATCAATATACTTGCCATATATTTTAAGTTCCAGTCTGTTAATACAGTACGAAGATAAAAAATGCATTTAACATTTCCATCTCCATCCCTAACCCCACGCTGTGTCTGTCACTTCCGCCAGCCCCATCCACCCTTCACAGCACAGAACTGCTTGGCAATGAGCAGCTAGCAGCTTGCTCTGTTTGAGATAACACCCAATGACTGAGCGAAGCCCCTTCCATGTAACCAGCACAGCGCGCCCGTCGCTTCTGGCAACATTTTAGTGGCACATATTTTGTCACGGAATTAACACATTAAAACAAGTGGGTATGAAAGAAGGGAGAGAGAAAGAGGAGAGAAGAGAGGTGACACATGTTCTGTCCACATGCAGAGACTCAGCTGGACCGGCACAGATGACCCAGACACTGTAAGTCAAAGTTGCAAAACATTTACAATACATCACATATATGGGTTAGATTGAGATGAAACATTCATTTCTCTGTATATTTGGTTGAAACCTCAAATCAATGTAACTTCTTCATAGTTTTATTGATGCGTTTCAGTAGAAAAGACCAACGAAAAAAAGAGTGTGCAATGGTCATTCAATCACTTGGTACATTTAAATGGCCAGAACAAACAAACAAATCGATAGCAAGAATAATCAGATAACCCAACAATTAGATCTGATTTGTGGTGTATGTTTACCTGCACAAGAGATTGTTTTCCAGACAGTTACTCAACAAATAACAAAGTAGGATTTTACATTTTCAACAGTTTTAACCTTTAACATTGCCTTTTGTGCATTCATTTGCCTTTTTTGTTTGCATATTTTATTTCCTTGTCAACATCTGCACAAGTGTGAACAATCAGAAAGGAATCAGATTACTCACATCTCATTTAGACTCTTCTGTTTGCATGTTAAGACAAGTGCAACACATTAGCCTGTAAACTAGACATCTCACAGATCCTGCCCAACTCCTTCTGTATCATCCATGCAACTTACTCTATTATATAGTGCTGCAAAATGATGGAAATTAGCTGCAGGGACTTTTTCCAAAATGTGCTGCGAGGCTATTAACGAGGTCCAACAAGATATATGCACACGCTCGCCGTCCCGGAGGTGCGCACTAGTTGGCCTAAACTTCCACTCCGAGCTGCAAACTTTATAGTAATTTTCAAAATGATTGGCGGTCGGAAATAAAGTTTAGCTTTCATAGTCTGTCTGGTAAAAACAGAATGAGCTTGTTTAAAAAATCTTTCATCTCAGTTAGCGCAGTGTCAGGCGAGGCTACCGTGCTCAAGTATCCCTGCGCGCACACCTACACGTTCAGTCAGGTGCAATGAAATCAAAGTTAAGTCTTGCCTATAAATTACAGGCTGTTTCGTCTTGGCTGGTGCAACACAGACTACATTTCTTTAGCCTTGAACACAAATTCCCAAAGCAAAGAGACCCCCGCCTCCGTGTTCCTCCTGTGCGTAAAACCAAAATAGGACATTTATACTGTTTAGTCTTTCTCTCCACGCCATATCCCGCACTGATCCCGCTGTCCCAGGCCTTGGATGTGGAAGAAATGTGTGCGCAGTGAAAGGCCCGGACCCCCCTCTCTCCGCTGCTCCCCTCGGCTCTGTCTCGCTCTCGTCAGGGAGGTGAAAAAGCTCCACGGATGGTGTTGGCTCCGCGCTTTCAGGCACAGCGGGATGGGGGGAAGGGAGGCTGAGGCAGGACGCACTCAGCTCCGCCTCGTCTAAATCACACGTGTGAAGTTTCGTACGTGCAGCCCAAAGTTAGCAGGAAATGGATAATATTCTCTTTTTCACAATAAAGGTTAGAGCCATTATTCTCGACAAGTTGAAGGTCTCAATGATGGTCTCCGCATGGGTTTGCACTCCGCAGCCTGGTTGAACTTTTTTCAAAGCCAGAAATGTCGCCGAAATGACACAGACTTGTCAATTGACCAGAGCCTGTGAGTTTTATATTTTGTCAAAGTAATAGAATGTTATCTGTACACTGCTGTAGAATCAAGGTGCAGAAAATGACGGGCCCCCCAGTCGCCCTCAAGCCCCTTGGTTTTGAGATGGCTCTGACGCAGCCCAGATATGTTCATGAACATTAAAGCATCACTTAACGTTTTAGCAAACACACATTTATAGTAAAATGAAATCCTTTTCCCCCAACATTGGATATTTTATGAAACTAAATGTGTAAAAACATGCATCCTTCCTGTGAGTGCTGTCTTGCATCTCCCCAAACCCGACGTGGAGGAGCCTCACCTCTCCATTGAAATGTTCTTTTGGCTATAATGTTCCACAGAATGGCATACAACATTACTATCCCCACGGGAAATGTTTTGAAGTTTTACCTTTTTATGTCAGTGGAATCATGTAGGTGATGTGTCACCTCCAGAAAGTTACACAGTGTTGCTATAAGAATTGAGAGGGGAAAAAAAGTGAAATTAGCAATTTGAGTGTATTTCCGGTAATGATGGTGTTTAAATTGTTCAAAGCAATGCAAAACTGCATTGACTCTCCAATGGACTGGAGGCTCTGGCGTATGAACCAGAGCCAGTGGTTTCCAGGACTTTATTTTGAAAGCACAGCCGGAAAGCTGCCTGTGCTGCTCTCCTCCACTTCACCTGCGTTTGTCGGTGGCCGTTCAGCCTCTGCAGCCCACTGTGCCGCTTGCAGAGCGGAACACACGGCGCTCAGACTCTTGCAAACACGGTCATCTCGGACACTGTCTCCCGTGGCGGAGGACTGTGCTCGGACCTCGGAGGCTTCGGGAGTTCGTTTCGGTTCTCACGGGGATCGCTTCTTTTCTCAGTGGACTGGGAGCGCGGGGAACAGCCGGCGATGCGGGAGCAGCTTCGGAAGTGAGTGGCTTGGCTGGGGATTGTTTATGGAGGTGATAAATAATAGTGATGGTAATTGTGCGGGTCGTAATGCAGTAAACCTGTTCACACGTACACAACACTTGGCGGTGGGCTTTCCAGGCGAGCGGAGAGGCGGCGAGCAGAACCGCGTGAAAACACTATTTCATTTGTTCGACATAATGTCACTATTGCACAGACCATTTGTCCAGATCTGCGGACACACATGCTCTCCCCAACCATTCAAGACTGTAGAACAGCGTTATTATCTTTTGAGGTTCTGCTATGATGTCGTTTAAACCCTTTTATCCTAATCTAAAGGCTATCCTTTAATTATACTGTTGTCCAATGTTACTCATTTTTACATTTCCTAAACGCATAACCCTCAAAAAAGATAACATCTTTATTCCATGAAAAGTGTGGAACCATCCCATTTGCGTGGCACCAAACCCATTTGATGTCAATCTAACCAGCGGGTCCTTTTTGTTGCTTTATCCCGGGAACAGTGCGAGTTGTGCGGTCACTGTGCGCCCCGTGCCCACTCGCCCCTTGGTTCCCACGGACCGTACATTTTCCATTCTACTGGTGCTGCCATGTTGAAATAAAAAGGTCCTTTTTTTTTTTTTTTTTTTTTGCTTGCATCTGTTCGAATTGAGCCCGAGCGAGAGTCGTGTGTTTATCTTTGCGTGTGCGAGTTGGTTGGCTGACGTCTCATTTCCCTCAACAAGACCAATGTCCCTTACCAAAGAAGAGCCACTTTTCGCCTTGTGTTGCATTCCTTCACAGTCACAAATGGATGCAAATGCAATCACCCCGGTGTCACTGTAGCAGCCCGTGTCTGGATGCTCTCCATTTGCGTTTGGGGACGCTCACTCTTACTCAATTGCCGGCTAAAAATACCACCAGGCCTCGTATATAGCGCAGTTTTTAGGTTGAGTGCAGCCCGGCGCCCGCGACATCCACCATTGATCAATTTTATTTTGTTTGAAGAACGAGTCTGAGGTGCATGCTTTGGAGCAGTTGGGGATGGACGCAAGCTTGCACGGTGCATGTTGCTGGCACTGAAATGATTGCTGGTGTGGACTTTTACGCACTAAACGCATTGGTTGCACAGTGATTCTGACGTGCTGGGGCATGAGTACAGCCTGTGTGTGGTGTCTTTGTACTCTGCCTAGATTGCTGTCAGATGGGTGCATTTGTGCGTTGAGGCAGGGCATTTAACTAAACCAACGCGGTCCAAGAACATCTGGGATAGTGCCAAGTTACTTATGGCTTTTTGCACCTTGTATGTCCAACAGCTGTCCGATGTGGTTAGGGGGAATGAGCAAAGTCTCCCCTTATGAGCCTGCAGGGCATAGTTTGCCTGGTAAACTACAGAAGCCCAAACTATGAAATATGAAAGAAGATGAAGAGGATAGCCTGGTCTGTGTTGCTGTGCGCCGATCCGCCAAGCTAATCCAGCAAAGTCTTGTATTGCATGCTTAAAAGTGGCTTACCCTCCTGTGGCGAGTTGTAATTAGACGGTATTAATCGACTTTTGGAGAGACATTTTCCAAAGACTTGAGGTTGTATTCTTTATTGATTAGCCGTGATGTGTAAAACTAATGAAATGATTTGATTTGCCGCTCCTAGCTTTTAAAAGACTGCAGTTATGGCCAACGAGCTGTTTCACAAGGGAGCAGTTGCTTCTAATGGCTTTGGGTTTACAGTTCCACATGAGTTATTATAGCAAGAAGAGGCAGAGAAAACAAAATGTTTTAGCCAAGGAAATCAACTACCCCCATTTTTGACTCTGGACAGATAACAGATCATAGGAGGAAGTTGAGGCCTGACCTCAAGATTAGTTACTGTATAGTTACCATAAACATGCTATTTAGTTAGCGACAACTATAAGCTTGCCAGTGTAAGTTTTTATTAACTGGTTACGAGCACACTGCATCTAGTTTTATCAAATGAAATCATGGTTAGGTTTGGATGCATGAAAACACAAAAGATGTCTCAAACTCGTTATCACTTATTGTTTGCATAGTTTTCTTTATCCTTTATGATAGGATTAGTCATTCAAGAGTTGAAGGCTGGCCCGTGGAATCTTGGTTAAGTACTATTCTAAATATGTTGGGAATGTATTTCCACTGGTGTGAGATGTGTAGACGTATGTGAAGATTATTGGATAACATGAGTGTGATTATTTAGGTCACAATATAATCGTAATAAAAACTTAAATTAATGGTTTCCCTTTAGTTTGTGTCAGTAACCGTGAATAATCATTATACTGTGACGTTTCTTCTCACAATAATTGTAACACTAAAATATGATATGACATCCACACTTGACCCATTTACTCCAGTGCATGTAACGGTATGGTTGATATCTTAATCAGGTAGGCCTTCCTGATTGCTTAGTTTCTGACAGATAACATGTGGATTCTGAGTGTGGAGCGGACCTTCCCGGACTCCTTGTGTATTATCCTGGGTGATTTTAACAAGGGGAATCTCAGCCACGAACTACCAAAATACAGACAGTTTATTAAAGTCCCGACCAGAGAGCAGAACACGCTGGATCACTGCTACACAACAGTCAGTAACGCCTTCCGCGCCGTGGCTCGCGCTGCTCTCGGCTTCTCAGATCACGCCATGGTTCACCTGATCCCCACGTACAGGCAGAGGCTGAAGCTCTCAAAACCTGCAGTGAGGACCTCTAAGAAGTGGACCAATGAGGCAGTGGAGGAGCTACGTGCGTGTTTGGACATTACAGACTGGGAGGTTTTCAGAGCTGCCACAGAGAGTTTGGATGAGTACACGGACACTGTGACGTCATACATTCGATTCTGTGAGGACAGCATCATACCAACACAAACCAAAGTCACTTTCAACAATGACAAACCCTGGTTCACTCCAAAACTGAGGCAGTTAAGGCAGCAGAAGGAGGCAGCGCACAGGGCTGGTGACAGGGGGCGCTACAAAGACGCAAAGTATGGATTTAGCAAAAGAGGTTTCTCGAGCGAGATCACAGTACAATACGCGTCTGAAGCAGCAGTTCTCTGACAACAACCCCGCCTCCGTGTGGAGGGGGCTCCGGCTCCTTACCAACCACAAGCCCCGAGCCCCCCCTGCTGCAGACAATCGAAAACTGGCTGAGCAACTTAACACCTTCTACTCCAGGTTTGATGTGACCACCCCCTCCCCCACGGTGGCCACCTCCGCCAACCCAAACCTGGTCACCCCCCACCTCCCCCACCACCCTCTCAGTTCAGGAACAGGATGTTTGCACAGGCTATTTCGGAAATCCAACCCCCGAAAAGCTGCTGGACCAGACGGCGTCTCTGCCGCTACATTAAGACATTGCGCACGAGAGTTAACCCCCGTCTTCACAGACATTTTTAACACCTCCCTGGGGTCATGCCATGTCCCAGCCTGCTTCAAGTCTGCCATCATTGTCCCTGTCCCCAAGAAGCCCCGGATCACTGGACTTAATGACTACAGGCCTGTGGCGCTGACGTCTGTAGTCATGAAGTCATTTGAACGCCTGGTCCTGCCCCACCTCAAGTCCTTCACCTCCTCCCTGCTGGACCCCTGCAGTTCGCCTACAGAGCCAACAGGTCTGTGGACGACACCAATCAACCTGGCACTCCACTTCATCCTGCAGCATCTGGACTCCCCGGGAACCTACGCCAGGATCCTGTTTGTGGACTTCAGCTCTGCGTTCAACACCATCCTCCCTGCTCTGCTCCAGGACAAGCTCTCCCAGCTCAACGTGCCTGACTCCACCTGCAGGTGGATCACTGACTTCCTGACGGATCGGAGGCAGTGCGTGCGGCTGGGGAAGAATGTCTCAGACACTCGGACTATCAGCACAGGAGCTCCACAGGGCTGTGTACTTTCTCCTCTGCTCTTCTCCCTGTACACAAACTGCTGCACCTCCAGCCACGACTCCGTAAAACTCATCAAGTTTGCGGACGACACCACCCTCATCGGGCTCATCTCGGACGGGGATGAGTCCGTCTACAGGAGGGAGGTGGACCGGCTGGTGTCCTGGTGCAGCGGTAACAATCTGGAGTTCAACGCCCAGAAGACAGTGGAGATGATCGTGGACTTCAGGAAAGCCACAGCCCCCCAGCCCCCCCTCATCATGACAGACTCCCCCATCACCACCGTGGACTCCTTCCGCTTCCTGGGCACCACCATCACCCAGGACCTCAAGTGGGAGCCCTCCATCAGCTCCCTCATCAAGAAGGCCCAGCAGAGGATGTACTTTCTGCGGCAGCTGAGGAAAGCCAAGCTGCCAGCGCAGATGATGGTGCGTGCAGTTCTACACGGCCATCATTGAGTCCATCCTCACCTCCTCCATCACCGTGTGGTACGCTGGAGCCACAGCCAGGGACAAACAGAGACTACAGCGCATTGTGCGCTCTGCTGAGAAGGTGATCGGCTGCAGACTTCCATCTCTGCAGGACCTGTACGTCTCCAGGGCTCTGGGACGAGCAGGTCGGATCACAGCTGACCCTTCTCACCCTGGACATGGTCTGTTTGAACCACTCCCCTCAGGCAGGAGGCTACGGTCCATCCGGACCAGAACCTCCCGCCACAAGAATAGTTTCTTTCCCCTCTGCTGTTGGACTCATGAACACTTGAAAACACCTGTCACTTTAACTGCAATATTCATCACTCACTGCACTGTCACTTTCTGCACTATAACTTTAAACATAACTGTAAACTTGTGTACATAGAAATGCCTATTTTTTATTTTTATTGTATAGTAATTTTAAATTGTTTCCTAATGCATGCCCTTTTTTGATTGAATATATGTTTTTTATTATTATTGTTTTATTATTACTCAGTGTTTTATGTTGCACCTTAAGGCCGAGACAAGTTCCTACGTTTTTGAATTTTGTTCATTGACAATGGCAATAAACTCTTTCTGATTTCTGATTTCTGATTTCTAATGGCTGTCACAGTGATAAAGTGGCATTAAGTTCTCATGTCTCTAAAACGGTAACATGCCATTATGATCAATTATAAGAAGGAGAGTAATTACAGTTATCATTTTAGCTCCGTGTGATCCCCCAGGTTTTGTCGGTGCTTTTCTATTCTCTTTCACAAACAGCCTCCCCTAATTTCCAGCTGCCGAATCTGGCTTTCATGATTCTGTCTTCTCTCTGCTTGTTCAGATCCCGTCCCTCAAGGCCATTGTTTGAGTTCATTCAGATGCCTGGTGCGCAGGAAACATTGGGTCTGTGCTCATTTGGGCTGATAGGCAGAGGAAGACGTCGCCTAGGCCCGTAAACCACCTTTAATCATTCATCCAACAGCCATAATTGACTGCAGTAAGAAGTGACACTCTTGCGGATCCATTATTTAAAACGCCTATCTGTCACCAGCGCAATAAGCCTTTCACTGGCTGTTAGCAGCAATATGTAGCATTGTATGTTGCACGTGTGGGTGGAGATATTATTGTGCTCTATTGTGAGAGACAATGACTCCTCTTGGGCTGAAGTTACGCTTCAAGCAAAAATGGCTTAATTTGTATTTGATGAAAAACAAGGAGTGCGCAGTGGTGAAGTGGTTAGTGTCCCATGCAGCCTCTGCGCAAGGAGGTCCCAGGTTTGATTGCAAGAGTCTTTAATTTGTGGAGTTTGCAGGTTTTTTCTGTCTCTAGGTGCGCTTGCTCTTGCCCATCACTCCTCCTTCTAAGTACTCCTGACCAGCATTGGGGTTACATTTATTTAATCAACTAATTTTGACCATTCGAATAATAAATTGTACTTGTATTAGGATCATTGTAATCGTTATCTGGACTATACAAACTCTAAAACACACAAGAAAAGACCTTTTATTACAAAGACGGCTGCATTATTACCGGTAAATACAAATATCAAAAAGGAAGAATTTTTATTGTTAAATATTCTCCATCAAAGAAACTGTGGTTACCAGTCGGCCCCCCATGTGTTTTGGGACCTGTGTTTTGTATTGCTCAGAAATATTGGACTGAGATTAACAAAGCGATGCAGTCAGTTTTTGACACCACCATAAACTCAATTTCAGAATTATGTATTTGGGCTTCCAAACTCCTGCAATGAACACAATACATGGATACCTCTGGAACATACTTCTGGCCGCAGCGATAATGCCATCACAAAAAAATTTAAAGGACTTGACTGACATAATTGACATTTAAAAAAATGGAGAAAATGTCATTCGGACTACTTGTTGAAGACTTTGTAAAGTGTTTGAATGCTCTCTTTATGTCTTATTTTGTTCCTTATTCTGTGTTTATTTTTGTTGTATATAAAATACAAATACGGAAAATAAATAATATATATATATTCTCTATCTAGAAGCCCTTTGCTTTGCTAAACACAGTAACATAATCATTTAAAATATTGAATAAACAAGGAAAGTAAATGCATTTGATTTGAGCTTTGTCTACCTTTTTATGGTGACTGATTACCACAATACAATGCCATACAATAAGCACGTGTAGGCCTGGCCACAAGCAATGGAAAGCATCGCTAAAACAGTGGATTGACAGGCCCCGAGGCACAACAACAGGACCTGCTTGTTTTAAACTGTAGTTTATTTAAATCAGACTCACCACATCGCTGTTACTTTACATCTACAAAATAGTGGTTATAATGAAGGAGAAGGAGTTTTTCGAAATGTGCATCTGAGTCACTCGTCACTAGTTGCGCAGTGCACATGCTCACAACACGCTGAACTCCAGGATTGCGGTGAGGAGATGAGACCTAACCAAAACTAACATGTCACTGATTTGAAAAAGTAACGTGGGGAGTACTAGATTACATGGGTGCACAAAACTAACGTGTTACATTCCTCGTTACTTTAAAAAAAGTACTTTGAGTACTCTTTAACGCGTTACCAGCTAACGTGTTACCCCCAACTCTGGCCCTAACCAACATATTTGCTTAGATCTCGTACTGACTATGTATTCTTCAATGCCACACTGGAAAACAAAGTCTATATTAATTTTTTATGATACTGCACATAAGGCCATAGTTTGTAATGTCAAAACAAAAATTAAAATTACATTTGGCTGCACAGTGGCAGAGTGGTTACCCTCACAAGTTTGTTCCCGGGACAGCTGACACACAGTTCTCTAGTTATATGAAGCTCTTGTCGCTACGGATTTGTTAAACATCTGGTTTGGGCTTATGAATGTTGAACGCTCGTCCCGCCCTTGTCATCTTCTGTCGTTGTGCCCTGGGGCAAGGCAGCGACTCCCAGACTCCCTGCCACAGTAGCGCGGCTCAGTGCAGTAGTTTATCCTTTGACAGTTTACGACGCATTATCAACTCTTGGTCGTATCCTAGGGCCATGATACATTTTCTAGGGAGGCAGTGTCGGCTTTCAAAGAGTCCAAAGCTAGAGATTCCTGGAGGCTTTCTTTGATATATTGTTGAACTCTTGCATTTGCTGTTCATTAATTCTACCGGGACGTGTTGTTTGGCGGAAGCTGACACTTTTGCTGCACAAGAAGTGAAAGCATATCTTAAGATGGCCCTATACTTGTTCTATATGAGGTAGGAGTACTTGTAGACATGTATAAAGGGCACTTGGTAGTAGGCTGTTCAGAAGTGAAGGTTCTTGTTGGCTGGAAATGCTTGGGTTTTATAGGATCTAGAGCAAGGCCAGGGACGTGCGTATCAAGGTTGAGAATGATGGAACGTTCAAAGATATGATTGTAAACCAAAATACCAAAAAGATACAACGGCTATTGCATTACTATCAAGAGGTTCTAATTTACTTGAGCTTGCACTGAACTTTAGAAGTCTGATTTTTGGCTTGTATTCATAGACAAATTGAGATTTTGAGGGGTAAACAAGCTCCGCAAATTGCTCACCTTTTTTCCCCCAGTTGTTTTTGGTTCAGAATGCTAATCACAGTTTTATGTAAATCACATTGTTAGCGAGAAGTTGAAAAATCAAATCTTTGTCTCCGTTTAAAGTTACATCTTATTCTGACTGATGAGGCTAATTCTGACATCCGTGTTGTTTGAATAAATAGGAGGCTCAGAGCAGGTTTAAATACATGAATTCATTTTACACTTCCTCATTTGTGATGTCCAAAAATACAGAAGACCAACAAAGCTTGATTATAGTTATTGAAAATGTGATGAATCAGCGTTGACCAAAATTTTTTTCAATAGTCGCCACTGGGGCCACTAACCGCTTCATGTATCTCAATGACAAAAAATCTGGAACAAATCGGAATCTCCATCATTGCAAGAATAACCTCCAAGTTGCGCAATCTATTGTCTTCTTGTCCAATGGGGCCACGAACTCAATAAAACATCCCCAGCTTCATAAGGAAGATGCATTGTATTGCAGCCTATCGATTGATTCCTTAGTCCCGACCCTAGGGTTAAAAATCAGTTTATGTAAGACCAAAACTTACTTTTGTAGTAGTTTTATTTTTGGTCTGATTCAAGACTTTAAAACAACAAAATTGAGAAGGCCCTTAGCTACTTTCTGTTATTATTACAAGCATTCGTCCAAGTGGCTGCAATGAGCTACTAGTGTTGACTTGAGATTTTTTAAGTAGCGCTTCACCACGGGACTCCTCGTCTCATTATCTGGAGTGGGAGTGTGGGAGAGGGCTAAGGGAGAGGCAAAACAGCCAGAGAAAGCAAAGAAAAATCCAACATTTAATTCATTTTTTGTGCGGTTTGCAGACAAAGGTCAGCTGCAGGTGAGCGAGTGAGAGAGTGGCTCGGCATGTGCGCTTTTAACAAGGCAGCATTTGGAAACGGTGGCATGCCAAGCCAAGTATTTACAAGCTTTTTGGGGGTTTATTGTCAGAATGTGGAATATAGCTTACTTTGAAATTGTGTTCCAATATGATGTTCTAGAAATGTCAACTGAAAGCATTTTTTGAAGTATTTAAAGCTTGTTATTTCTACTGAGATAAAGCACCACAGACCTGGCTCCATGCAATATTGTCTTGGTCCCTCCCGATTTCTACAAACATGTAATTGTATCACAAATTCCCCTGTCAACAAAAAATGTCGGCATAGTCTGATTTAACTTTACTTGTATTTACATCAAGCTTTGTAATTGGCATCAACTGCACATTTTAAAATGGCTCTAGATTGTTCATCATACTTAGTATGGCGAAATATCGCAATTGTGATTAGATTTGCAATTTATGTTCAAATCAAGATTCAGTTCAGTGCACAAACTATACATCCAGAAGATTTGAGAACATTTTGAGAGAAAACTGAAATATAAGCTGCTATAAATAATAATAATAATAATAATAATAATATTTATTGATTTATTTGGTCAAGACGGTGCATATTAATGAACATAAAACGCATGATGTAAACATGCTGGATTAGCCTTGGGATCTTTTTCATCCATTGTCCCACGTTCACTCTCGCAACACACTCTCATTCATACACATGTTTTTAGTGGTAGGGGAAACCGGAGTACCCGGAGGAAACCTACGCAGACACGGGGAGAACATTATTGCTATTGGTTACTCTTGGACATGCACATTTGAGTTTTTAATCCAACAAGCCTCATTGCTGTTAGTTTGCGTAAAACTGCATTGATGTAATGAACATAATAGAATAATAGTTTTCACTAGAACCATTTAGATCAGGCTTGTCCAAACTATGGCCCGGGGTCCAAATGCGGCCCTCAGACCAATTCCCTGCTAAGTTGATCCAAGCAACAAAAAGTAGTACTTTTGACTGTAAAATTGCATTGCATTTTGATGTTATACCAACGTAATATTAATGTTCCAAGTCTTATTAAAGGTGTTGAGGCCCATCGAAACTAGGTCAAATGCAAAATTTCGAAAGATTCACTTTATTGTTGGGTTGTCTGTGGCCCTCTGCTCTGTATACATTTTTAAATGCGGCCCTCGGTGAAAAAAGTTTGGACGCCCCTGATTTTAGATAAACACAATGGAATTGTGTTTACAGTCATAGCATTAAACCAGCTATTGCTAAGATTTGGCTTGTCTGGATATAATTGGCCATTTTTCCTTACTGTTTCTTGAAATCTTAACCTAAAATCCAAACAGGCTTTGTCAGATTAACCTAAACTAACCTTCATCTCAGCATTTGCAAACTCCTGCCTTCTCTGTCCCCCAAACCAAAGTTGCAAGATGCATTTTTACCACCCTCGTATGTAAAGTCATTGAACTACTCCAGGCGCAATTTCCTGTGAAGCTCTTTTCATACACTTGATCCGAACAGAAAACCCTAATTGCCTCTTTAGTACGACACGAGGCCCCCATTAGCTTTATGTAAACTGACATCTGGCACATCACCATCGCTCTGCAGCATCTCAACACATAATATTACATCGTACTGCCTTAACTTCTGTATATGGTCATGTTTTGTTATTAATGTAGCTGAAATTAACTGTCCATACCATAATTATCTGTAAGGAGGCCAAGTAGCGCTAATGGCGAGGAAAAATCCGCACTTCTATACAGTAAGTAAATTAGCCGTGGTCATATATTAGCCCACTTGTAATATTTACTTGATAGCTTTTCAAATCAGAGTGGGCGTTGTTGAAGTTGCCCTGAAATGCAAATTGCAACATTGATCAGTGCATAGTTAGATAAACGTTGGCTTTTAAGCTAATGCAGCAAACAAAGAGAACTTGTTATATATTGAGGATACCTTTTATATTTTCCTGCTTCAAGGTCAAGGCTGTACTTTGCCATTGGACAGAACAGAAGCTTGCAGCCATCCGTAAAGCCGGCACACGAGCGCTCCACTGTGTGTGAACTGGTTTGTGCTAATTTAATTGAGAATACGTTTGTCGACGTGCACGGCTTGAGCTGACATTGTGCGGCCCTTGAAGCAAGTTGGTTGAGTATAGAAAAACTTGCGTGCCTTTTTTCCACTGTTTTGAGCGAAGTACCACAGTGGTAGGCATCAATCAAACCATGTTCTGGTGTTTGTGTTGGGGAAATGTCGACAGTTTATGCACACTAGGTCCTTTTGACAAGTTTTATGGCCACCAAGGTAACAAAAGCAGAGGTCATTTTTATGTAATTAAGCTTATTTGTGTCTTTCATTTTGCATTTTTCAGCTCAAATTAGAATGGAGATCTTTCAGTCCAATGAGTTATCTTAATCAGTGCACCGTTTCAATATTTCATTACCATCATATCTGTCTAAAAATGCTGTCAATGAACATTGAAAGCAGGCTATCATTAAACTGTAAACATTTGCATGAAGGAAGGTTAATTGTGGCCTAGTTGCTTGAGGCCCCATGGCTTGTTTGCTTTATCCATTAAGGTATTTTTGTCATTTGCCTCTTTTTTGATGTCATTATAGTTTATTCCAAATGTGCTACTCTTTCCAAAGGCCATATTGGGGTTATCTTGGTTAATTAGTTCCAGTGTCCTTGCAGACATGCCGACAATATGCACAATATTGTTGCATATGAAAAAACAAAAAAAAATTGTAATAAATTTGCACTCATTTTTGCCTCTCGAGTGACAAGCGGCAGTCACGAGAATCCAAAATGTGCGTGGCTACAATGACACAGCATGAGCCTAACCCTCCCTCATCCCCTGCCATCATCCTCTGCTGTGATGCACGCGACTGGCAAACTGGAACGCCAAAGCAACTTGTTATTTTCTAAGATTATGAGATGGAGGCCCCCGAAATCCGCAAACGGCAGGATTAATGTCACAGTGTCAGATTTTGGAAGACCAATCTAATTTTCTTTTCTCACCAAAAAATATTTCCATTTTCTTTTTCTACACTGCTCAGAGGCAAATGACTTCATATTTTCCTTGTATGTATTTAAAATCATTATCTTTTGCCACTGTTTAACTTTCAAATCCCATCTATTTCTTGGTATTAAAAGGCAGAAATGAGAAGTGAATGTAGGCGACTATAAGCCCTTCATTCCATGCATAATGTCAGGTGTATTTTGGAAGAACATCACTAAAGATAGAGGTGATTCAACCTGACAGCTCCATTGACCTGTGTCTAAAGTTTGTGTCTCCTCTTTCCGCAGTCACCAGACCCAGACAACATGCTGGGACCATCCCAAGATGGCCGAGCTCTACCAGTCTCTGGGTAAGACAACATCCTTTTGAAGTGAAAAATTAGAAAGTTTCGCAAATAGTCCTAGTCAAATCTAAAATGTACCTACCATAAATATCAATCATAAATAATACGTTACATAAAATTAACTTCATATAAACGTTAAATTAAATTTTCATTTAGTTTAATTTGAGATTCTTTTGCTTTTTTGGTGTAAAGGTTTTATGTGATCCTCTGAAAAATACTGTAGAAGTTAATATCTAAAATAAGTATCTATTAGATTTTTTCTAAATATTTTTTTTCCTTTGTAGAGACGTGTTTAAGAACCAAAAGTGCATGTAGGGCAGGGGTGTCCGAATTTCTAAATTGGCCCAAAAACCCCCCACAAAAGTAGTAAGTGTTGTAAGTGAAACAACCTGCTATCGTATCCTGAATAACAAATATGTTGACGTGGAGACCTGAACTTGATATTCCAAACCTTATTAAAGGTGTGGTGGCTCTTCAAAACTATGCCAATGCTAAATTTTGAATGATTCATGTCGTCTATGGCACTCTGCTCTGTATACATTTCAAAATGCGACCCCCTGAAAAACGTTTGGACACCCCTGATGTAAGCCTTTATAGCTTCATTAGCTGTTGGCATCATCAGAGAACAGGCTACATTTATGTGCATATGACGGCCGTGCTACAGTTTGTGTTTTTTACATCTGTAATCCAGATGAATAAATAAATACTTATTTTAGTGGCTGTTGACCTACTCTGTTTCTGAACTCTGACCTTTTCATGAATAATAGTTTTATCTCCTACTTTTCATCAAGTCATTTAAGGCATGTTTTATGTTTGTATTTTATACCAGTGCTTATTTGCACTGCGACAACCTTAACTATAGTGCATTTGTGATGCAAAGACTCAAAAACACCAGCAGCCATCGCCCACTTCTGTATTGATCTGTACTTTCTTTCTCCCATGGCCTACTTGTATAAAACGTTGAGAGAAACCCACCGGCTTCACTTTTGTATGACCCAGCTGTATTCACGTCCTAACACGCTGTGTATTCTCCTGCTTGGTCCCCTCTCGTCTCTCCTCCAGCCGACCTCAACAACGTGCGCTTCTCGGCATACCGCACAGCCATGAAGCTCCGGCGTCTCCAAAAAGCCCTCTGCTGTAAGTACATATACCTGTATTATTGCCTGTGGACTGGAGCGCACTCACTCAGTTCAAAAGCTGGTTTTTGATTGTGTTCCAGTGCACTCCTACTCTGCCTCCTTTGTTCCTTGTCCTTCTGTCTCCTCTTTATTCACCTCATTTGCTTGTAGAGTCCTTGTTCTACCTGATACTTCCTCCTCAGAGTATTTCTACCTCCTAGCTCTTCTCTTGCTGCGACCTTTATGCGTTTTTACTCAGGCTTGTTAGGTTATTTTCCTGTGTTGAACCGCCCACAAATTCAGCTTCTTCATGCTTGTTTTTTGTCTTAGTCATGCACCAGACAACCGCTGTTACATGAAGAGGGTTAGTTATTTACCCGGGTTTAGTAGTAGCTCATGTGTCGTAGTGACTCATTGCAAATATCTCTACTATTGTTGGTTTGTTCAGTCTGTAATCGGAAGGTATTGACAACATTTTATACATTAACCTAGGTATTTTCTTTTGGTGTTGACCCAATAACATTATTTGGATCCAAGATTTTACTATAATTGCAAGTAGGGCTGCAACGATTACTCGAGTAAATCGAATAATTCGATTACAAAAAAGCTTCGATTATTATTGTATTGCTTCGATGATTCGTTTAATTTACATATTTTATCAAAAACACGTGAATCTTTGGCGCGCGGAGCGCACGGAACGACTTGTGGCGCTTTTGTTTCACACGGAGCTTGTTCCGCTCTGACGAAGGCGCAACAGGAAGAGAGCGGCGCGTTTTAAACTCACAAGTGCGACCCGTGGATCTATTATAATAATCCCGAGCTGCAACTCTAAACACCGCATCTAGCTCCGCCCACCCCAGCCCCGCGCCTTCGCCACGCCCCCGCGGACCCCGCGCTCCCCTACAGAACAACTCTGCTTCCCAGTCACTGTCGTACTTTTAAACAGCCAATGCACATGGAAACAGCGGAGGACCGCGGTTATGTTATAATAATCTGTTGTGAAACAAAGTCCGAGACGCGGAGGCCAAAGTGACCGGCACAAGAGCCAAAACGGCAAAACGCAAAATGCAGAACGCAAAATGCAGAGCTCAAAACGCCAGGACCACTGGGCCCACCCAACATAACGTTTTACAAATGTCTTATTTAAAGTGATGTGACAGAGCTACTGTAACTGTTTACAGTCTATGACAAGTTAATTAAGTCCTTTATATATATTCTTTATATACAAACAGAACAGTTTGGACTGAAGTGAAATGTTGCTGTTTTGGGGACACATTTATATGAAATTAAGAATAAAATGTGTTATTTTAAGCAGAAATTCCTTATTTTGTATTTGTTTATTACTATGAACTATAACGTTTATCTAAAAAATGATTTAATATGCCTTTAAATGGTTTACTGAATGTACAAAAAAATTAACCGATTACTCGATTAATCGAAGAAAAGAATCGATAGATTACTCGATTACTAAAATAATCGATAGCTGCAGCCCTAATTGCAAGACATACCAAGGAACTAGTTTGTGATTCTTCAAATTGTAATACAACTCGGGCATATCAAATAGAAGTTGAAGTATGCAACAAATACGTAGCGAAACTAGGACCTAGTAGTTGTGCATAGTACTTGGAACTGCACATGTGTATGTACCATAATGAGGTTTATGTTTGCAAATGAGTTAATAAGTACCAAAGTATACCGCCCTAAAAGGTCAGATGACAAAGTTGCTTGCTGAAATAAGAAAGCAGATGGTGATCTTCTTGACACGATGCATTTTTCTATACAGTTTCAATTAAGGCTGCGCTATATTGGAAAAAAATGCAATACGAGGGTCAAGTACTGCGACATTGATATTATTGCGGTAATTGGCTCTCACCCAAACTAGGACTTAAATATGTTTTAAAATATCATTTCAGAAATGTTACCTTTTCTTTTAGCTCTATGTAGGCTCTGCAATTAATATGCAGCATGGTAGAGTGTAGGCCACTTCTGTTATAATTTTCATTAATTATTTTTCTACTGTGGACTGTGCATAGTATAAGCTGAACAGGGCAGAGGAAAGCATTACGAGATGAGCTGATATGAGGGAATCTGGTCCGTTTCACAATGTTAAATTTGACATAGCTGATTTCAAAGCATTGCTGTCCACGCTCTTTTCTTCTCGGGTGCAGCACAAACGTAGGCGAATGAAAAGCCCATCACTTTATGTCTAATAACTTACTAAACTGGCACCAATGAGCACTGCCATTTGCTTAAAACAGCAACCATGTTTGATGGTGTTTTGGTATGCGATGGCTGCTTCCGCGGTGCACATTAGGGTCGTGTCTGATTGGTCAAAAGTCGAAAGAAGCTTGCGCATGCAGCAAACGCATGATTAATACATAAAATAATTACGAATACTGCACAACTTTGTGATACACAAATCGCACGCTCCAATATCGCAATGACGATATTTTTATATATATATATATATATATATATATATATATATATATATATATATATATATATCGTGCAGCCATACATTTAAGTTTCAACATTTAATTCAATTTGCATTTAACTACTCTAAACTAAATTGCATTCAAACTAAAAAGAAGAATATTAGTTAATCTTGAACTTCTAACTAAATGTTGATTTGAAGAATGCCATTTATCATTATTCAGTTTTAATCATCATTTCCAATTATGTATGTATCTTATTACGATTAATGACATCTGTCCCACAAACAGATTCTACTTCCTCATTATTTCAAGTATAGCTAAAACATTCTTTATTTGCCTTTCACAATGTTGAGTCGCAGACTTGGAGCTTTAAAAATAACAGTGGGAGCCAGTTCTCATTAGAACATCTCCAGTTGGAATTAATATTTTCAGTAAACAGTCAGAAGTGCTTTGCCATTTCCCAAATTTGCCTGATATTTGCGTGCGGCTGCCAGCTGGAGGAGCGCTTGGCCTTTCAGCACAGTTAATGCACCACTGTCCTTTGGCTGCGTCCTTTAGTCGACTTAATGAGAGATAAAGATGAATAATGGCGCTCTTTATTGATCTCTGGTGTGAAGGCGTCTTCTCTTCTCCGTCCTCGGTACTGAAGGACACCACACTGAGCTAACAAAAGCCTTGTGAAAAAGAAGTCCATAATAATTTATTTAATTATATTCTTTATTGATGAAATGTGAAAATGTAGAGAACTTTGGGGTTTCTGATACTGTAAACAAAAGTGTCAGTTCAAGTCCTTTTTTGAATCATTTGGACGTAACTTAAACGATTGACCTGAACCAAATGGGGCAAAAAGTGCAAGTAACAATTTAATTTAATCAAGATTGGTTTTATAAGTGCTTGGGTGGGGAACCATAGCAAATGGTTCAACAAAAAATAACTCATTTGTCGTAGAACAAGTGTCACTAGCTGTCAAATCTTGCCATCTATTCAAAAATGTTTGCATAACTAAATGTGTGAAAGGATCAGTTTCATAAGATGGACAATATTAGTGAATAGCTCTTTTTACAGCTTTAATTTGAGGGAAACAAAACTAACTACCCGTTACAAAGTAGTACAAAACTTTTAAGGGAGACGAATGACCTCCGAAATGTGTGAAAGATCTGTTTTGAGGTAGTGAACATTGGCATGTTGTTGGATTAGCTGTAGTTCTATTTCAAAGATACAGAACATTACACAACTGCGACTCGACATTACGACTAAAATGTTTTTGTTAAAGAATATATGTGCAAGCAATGGCTGTATTGATCAAAGGGACAATTTGCATTAGAACTTTTGTGATTGGTAATTTGTTTTGGCTCTTGTGCTTCCACAGTGGACCTTCTGGGCATGCCCACAGCCTGCGAGGTGTTCGACCAGCACGGCCTGAAGCAGAACGAGCAGCTGCTGGACATCTCGCAACTGGTCACTTGTCTGACCAGTCTGTACCAGCGGCTGGAGCAGACCCACTCACACCTGGTCAATGTCCCGTTGTGTGTGGACATGTGCCTCAACTGGCTGCTCAACGTCTATGACACGTACGTATTTTACAAGGGACAAGAAAACCTATCAACTGAAATGTCTTTTGCTGAAATATGTTGTGTTGCTTTTACAGAACCCGCACTGGAAAGATAAGAACGCTGTCATTCAAAACGGGGGTCATCTCACTCTGCAAGGCACATCTGGAGGACAAGTACAGATGTAAGGCGCTCACAGTATTTGTTTTTGCTGTTTAATGTTTGCGTTAATTAGGGTCGTCACATGAAAAAAAAAAAAAATGAGGCTGCAACGATTATTTGACTAATCGAGACTAGTTGACAATATAACAGTTATTTTATATTTTGATCATCGTAATTTTTTATAACAAAGACGGTTGCAAAATATATCAAAGAATAAACTATTTCTGAGTTTCGTCAATAATATATTTTATTTGTAAATATTTTCAATCTAGAAGCCTTCCGTCACAATATTTCAATAAAAATTTCAATAAAAATGTATCTAATAAGTCAATGTACAACAGAAATAATTGCTGACCAGCTGAATACTAAAATAGCCCTGGTTTACGTGACTAATAATTTGCCGTGTTACAGTTTTATTCCGTCAAGTGGCCAGCGCTACGGGCTTCTGTGACCAGCGTCGTCTTGGCCTCCTCCTCCATGACTCCATCCAGATCCCTCGGCAGCTTGGAGAGGTCGCATCCTTCGGAGGGTCCAACATTGAGCCCTCTGTCCGGAGCTGCTTCCAGTTTGTACGTATCAGTAATGGCTACGCTGCAGCCTCTCCGCTTGTAATGTTTATAGGCTCCCTGTATAAGAGCTCATATATTCCCTTTAGTCCCATTCAGTGTCCAAGTCTTGGTTCATGTCCAGCCAAATCTGCTTTTTAAGTGGGATCTCGCCTATTGTCGGTGCTGAGATAAAGGGCGAATCACCGAGCCAAGGGTAATATAAGCAGCTAAAAGAACAAACGTGGCGTAGCGCTCCAGTTTCGGTGTGTGCGAGTGAATGACAGAGCGCATAGCATCAAACAAATGAACTTTGACAGCTGCGGAGATGTGACTGGAATGAAAACGTTTTCATGAGCAAGAGAGGAGAAGCAAAAAAAACAATGGATACTCCTACATCTACAAAGATGACAGCACAAAAGCCACAGCCGCTTTTGTTTTGGTTGTGTTGGAGCAGCAGACAGGAGCAAAGTTACAGCAGCTAAACGTTACAGTCCCTGAAGCGTTTCCAGTGATTGCAGTCTGACAGGATTATCTCTTAAACCCAAAGATGATCTGCTCTTATGTGGATGCCAATATTTTGTGTCTAACCCTAAAAACAACAGGAATGGAAAACAGTGTTTTGTTCCTTGCAGTCTTGGAATGTAGTAGTGTTCTTGCATCCCACATAAAAGAGTGTTACAACATCCCTTGACCGCATTAAGAATATCACCGGAGGACACAGCAATGCTTTTGCGCATTTTATTTTGAATTGCCTTCAAATTAGTTTTCACTGTCGGAGGAATTAATAGTTACTTAAACATTAAATAGTTTACCATCACTATTGATCTACATGAGGAAATGTTTCCTCCGCATTTGACCCGTTGTTTAGGCCCTAAAGAACTGCGGCACCTGTCCGGAGCAGTAGGCCGATATCAGTCTGGTCTCTGCGTTCATCTCCCTGAGTTCAGATGCCCGTGATTGATAGGTGACTTAGCCAGTTGGGCACAAGTTTGGCCCATCTGCACCATACAAATATAGCTGCTTACAAGGAAAAAAGAAAGGAAAAAAATATCACACGGACTGAAAAACATTACAGATTTCTGCAGAATCAATGAGCAAACCATATGATGCTGTTGAGCTGACGTGAGAGAAGTTTGATTTTGTTCTAAATGATGGATGACCAATGAGCTCATTTGTTTCACATGAGTCGTGTAAATAAACAAATCTGATTGCACGGTACTCTTTGAGTTTGCCTCAAGGCGCAACAAAGGGCGGCATGACCAGAGTCAGTCTTCGGAAAGATTTACAGATTTACTCTGGATCCCAGGCAAAAGGAAAGGGTCTGAAACAACTTAATGTGTTGCATTTATTATTATTGAACTTATTGATCTTGTAATTTCTCTACAAATCTTGCCTAAGGACACAATGGGAGTAGTGTAGGGAGTCACCTACTCACGCCTGTATTTTGAACCTTTTGTTTGAAATGATAAAGATTATAACCATATGCACATCCGCCCTCTTCCCCTGTCACAGTGTTGATTGACAGGGGCGATAATCGTTGCTGTGGTGATGTATAAACGCCTCGAGCATCAGTTCACCTGTAAATGGCCTGCCCCTGTGATAGTTTGCACCTCAGAGCATCACAAATGTTGTCTTTTTCATCCAAACAGCAGGTGGAAACAAGAGGTGAGGCGATGGTACATTTTGTTCCAGACACATCACTAATAATTCAATAAGCGCTCAGACAGACGCTTTCGGATTCACTTTTTTTTTTACTCTGAATTTGATTTATTTTGTTCGTGCCTCGTAAACAAACAGCTTTTCCATGTCCATGTTCTACACCTTTGTTCATTTTACAATAGTTTCTAAGCCAGCTCACCAGATGGGCAATCTCATATTATCCGTGCAATCATTTCTGTAACTTTATTTGAGATGTTTTCATATTTTTATGCGAGTAACAAAATGAGAACAAACCATGAAAATTATATGGATGCTCAGAGAACATTTTGCTAGAATTTGTTTATCTAAGCAAGGCAAGGCAAGGCAAGTTTATTTGTAGAGCACAATTCATACACAAGGCAATTCAAAGTGCTTCACACAACAGGAAAATTTTTTATTAAAATCACAAAGACAGAAAACAAAACTTTAATTTAAAGAAATTTAAAGGTGCCATTTTCAGTTTATCCATCAAATAGTTTAAGACATAAAAGAGAAGAGTGCAAAGAAAATTATTTCAGTCATATGCACAGAAAAACAAAACAGTTTTTAGCTAAGATTTGAACAATACCATAGTAGAGGCCTGTCTCACATCCTCAGGAAGTCTGTTCCAGGTTTTCACTGGATAAAACTGAAACGCAGATTCCCCATGTTTAGTCCTGACTCTGGGCACCAGCAGGAGGCCAGTCCCTGAGGTCTTCAGAGTCCGAGATGGTTCATATGGAACTAACATGTCCGAGATGTACTTAGGGGCTAGGCCATGGAGAGACTTGTATACAAGCAGAGCTGCTTTGAAGTCTATTCTCAGACACAGGGAGCCAATGCAGAGACCTGAGCACAGGACTAATGTGGTCGTACTTCCTGGTTCTAGTCAGGACCCGAGCAGCAGCATTCTGGATGTACTGCAGCTGATTGACAGCTCGTTTGGAGAGGCCAGTGAGCAGGCCGTTACAGTAGTCTAATCTACTAGTGACAAACGCATGGATAAGTCTCTCCAAATCTGGTTTGGATTTAGTGAATCCACTGGTCCATATTCACCTGCCGTCATTGAAACATGGATCTGAGTGTCGTCTGCATAATTGTGATGGGACACATTTTCGCTGCACACACAAAAAAAAGATACAAAAATGCATTTTGGCTTGTGTTGGGCAGTTGTTGCAAGAATGTAATTTAATCAAGTATCTCGCTGGGGCACATTGAAATCTTAATGCGTTGTGTGGCAGCTTCAAGCTCAAAATGAGTTCAATGCTTTTCTTAATAAACATATGTTAATATATTTAAATGGGAAATTCGCTACAATATTCTTACACTTGTATTGTTTAATGCAGCACTCTTGTTAGTAGGATGGATTCAATCGCTACAGTAGATGCAATAAGCTAATAAGCTAATTGGTGGCTCTTTACATTAGCATTGATTATCTTATCTTTCTGTAATAGTGCCATTACCTCGGTGGTAATCAGCACTAAGTTTTTTTTGCAGAAACGTATTGATTTATTGGTACCACAGTCCAGAAGATGGATCACTCATCAATAATCCATAGATGGTAGACACACATTGAATGAAATTAAGGAAGGTACACTTGCATTTAAATGTACTAAAGTTTCAGTTTTCTCTTGTTTTTATTATGCCACAATATATTTATTTATTACTTAGAAAGATTTGATTTACTCTATTTGTTCAACTCATTGAGCCAAGAAGACTGTTACCAAACGTCTATGCAGAGCAGCATTAATATTAATATTAATATTAATAAATTAATAATAATAATAATAATGATGATGATGATGATGATGATGATGATGATGATGATAATAATATTAATAATAATATTGATAATAATATTGATAATAATGATAATAATGATGATAATAATTATAACTTTTTCTAATTCCTCCTTCATTCCTAAATCGAAAATAATCTGAAAATAATCTTTACACAACCTACAAATAATTATTTAGTTTTGCATTTCCTCTCAGGCCAACAACAAACCGGAGCTGGAGGCGGCCATGTTCTTGGACTGGATGCGTCTGGAGCCCCAGTCCATGGTGTGGTTACCCGTCCTGCACCGCGTGGCTGCTGCCGAAACAGCCAAGCATCAGGCAAAGTGCAACATCTGCAAAGAGTGCCCCATTATCGGCTTCAGGTACCCCCCACACACACATACCATAATCCATAAAGTTACCTCCTCTGTAAAACTGGAAAGCGAGGCCATTTTCCCATAAAGTCTCATCCCATTACCTAAAGAGTAATAAAACATAACATTAATTTCATATTGGGTAAATTGAAACAAGGCTTCGTGCTACTTCTTCTCTGTGGTTCCATTTTGTGCGAATGATGCTAGTATTTAACGCGTCTTTAGCATCCCGCTTCTGGCAAGTAAAAGCCAATCTATCACACTTTTAACAAGTCTATAGGTTTAATGAAAAAGGATGCGCCTCCTTAACCCGTTTTATTATACGCCATTGTCTCATTCTTAATAACTAAGAGGGAAGAAATTGCTGTTTTATTGCCCCATTGCCACAGAGGAGAAGTTTGGTTTTGAAGCATGCAGCGCGCTCTCGTCCCTATAGTGTTTTCCCTTATTTAAACAGTAGGAAAAGAGATGCCGCTGCTGGGATTTTCAGATTCGCCTTCATGTTTTGCACACGCGCTGAAGAAAATTGAAAAGGGTGATGGCGCAGTGGGTCCCTGGGTAGCTCCACTGTAAAGACTGCAGTTCTCAGTGTCTATACTTTGAGGAAAATCTACACTAGATGGAGGGGAAGTTTGAAGCTGTTCGTTTGAATTAGAATTTACCGCAAGGTTTTGCACAAACATGGAAATAAAAATGCTAGGTCTAACTGCAGGAAGTTAAGAGTACACACATTTGTAAAATTAATGGTCCTATTGTACCAGGCTAATTAGTGTTATGTATGGTGATTTCTGTATAGCTATAGTATAAGATATTGTGTGTGTGTGTGTGTGTGTGTGTGTATTTATTTGTAAAGTTATTTCAGGTTAATGTTTATTTCCTCATAGTTGTTTTACTAATATTCTGCAGCTGTGCTTTTATAATTACTTTGTCGGCCGTTTTAAACAAGCTCTGCACTATTTTCCCACTGTTAATCTGGCATCATAGATTACATTTTTGACCTTATCAAAAAACGGCAACCTCCGCAATATTTTGATTAATTGTGCAGCTCAATGCACACTCTTTAATTCCTAAATTGACCCAATTTAACAGTTGTGCATGCATAGAAAATTATCTTTATCATATTTTAAGATTGCAAGTCTCACTGGTCGACAGAAATAATTTTATTTTTTTATTTTCTCCTCATAATCATCAACCAATTTCAAAAACAGTAGTTAGTTTTTCTTGTAAATTAAAGTGTATCTGGTCTTTTGTTGGTGGGCTCCTTCATAACAGGAGAGGTGATAAATTTTAATGATGTGTCCCGGGGCCGCTGAATAAATTTCTCATTTAGGAACTGGGCCTGAAAGAATTTTAACTACTGCCTGCCCAACCAAAACAGACCAGTAAATCTGCCTTTTTTATTGTGGAGCCTTCCTTTTCTGTATTTTATAGTTTTTTCTCGTGATAACTCTCTCCAGTCGGCTACTTTTGTCCCCAAACTCGACCTGACCTTCTTTCCACTTCTCCTTCTCCCTTGCCCCTCTCTCTCCTCCACAGATATCGCAGTCTGAAGCATTTCAACTATGACATTTGCCAAAGCTGCTTCTTCTCCGGACGCGTCGCCAAAGGACACAAGATGCAATACCCCATGGTGGAATACTGCACTCCGGTATGAATGCTTATTTCAGCTCCAATCCATGTAAATTATATACTTAAATTATATATGTAAATTATATATAGATATAGAAATGGCTAAAATGTAAAATGTATTTCTCATGTCTAAACTAGCCTCTGTTACAGACACATTTTTAACAGTTGTATTGTTTTTTTATTTTTAATTTATATATATTTTTTTTAAAGAATAAAATTACACTTTGCACGCTTCAGCAATTCCATTTTAGGCCTGAAATGACAATCAGATTTGCAATTTTTTTTTATCACAGCAGACATTCAATCATGCGCAGGATGAGCAGGAAAACTAGACACCCTTTTCCCTATGAGTTTGCAGCCCTGTAATTGCTAAAAAGTTAGTTGGGTAGATAGTGTATGATGCTACACATGATGCTATTCATTTAGCCACGAACTATATTGTTTTACTTTTATCTTCATAGCATGTCAATTAGCGGCTGTGTTGGCTAAAACTCAGCTGAAAGTCCCTCCTCTTCTTGAAAGATTTCAACAGGTCCCATTCCAGATAGGCTCCTCCCCTCTGAGGCCAAGACTCGACGGAAATAACAAATAGTAACAGTAATGGTTGTAGCACAATTGTATCTGATAGTGTAACACCCTTGTAAGTAAGCTTGCCTTTTAAACTAGGGTTAAATGCTCTATTGAAACACAAAACTGTCATGACTCATTATGACAAAGAACTGTTATGACTTACTTTTTCTAAAATGTTCTCCCTGGTTCATTACTGACTTAAAGGATCATTGTGACCAATATTTTGGCTAAACCACATACAGTGCATTTGCCTATTGAGTTGAGATTATTGATGTGATTCTACCTACAGAACTCCAGTTTGTACAATAGGTACAAAATGGAGACTAAAAATCCTTAAATCCTAAAGTCTAGATTGGGCCTCCTTCTGCTGTTCAGTGCACTGTAAAGCCACTCCAGTCAAACGCTGCACGCTGCCATAACAGAAGTGAAGAAAATAAAATGTTAGACCTTAGGTAAACTCTGACATAAAAGGCGGAATGAAAAAGCCTGTGAATTTCACAGCGGGACTCAGTGGCGACTTTAGGAAGGGCATGAAATACATTTTACCAAATCGTATAACAGCCCCTCTCTGCTCCCCACGCTGCCGTAAACCTGTGTGTGTATAAATATTTCTCAAACGTGGGTTAATGTGATTTCAAAATATAGACGCAGAAGCAGAGTCGTAAATCTGCTTTTCTTTTGCTTGTAACTGTAATGACACACTCGAGTCTCGACAATGAGGGCATTAACTTGAAGTCCGTGGTGAATAAACTGGAAAGGGCTCAAAATAAATGAGTTGCTGGTGCTGAACAAGGCTGTCTTTGTGTCCTCTGCCCATCCAGACCACGTCAGGGGAGGATGTCCGGGACTTTGCCAAGGTGCTGAAGAACAAGTTTAGAACCAAGCGCTACTTTGCCAAGCACCCGCGCATGGGCTACCTACCTGTCCAGACCATCCTCGAGGGGGACAACATGGAAACGTGAGTGCACATTTTGCACAGAAAGGTCAACACAACAGAGCTCGTACAAAGATTCTGACCCCAATCTGATGATAATCTAGATGCAATAGATGGGCTGGTTTGGTGGGACTTCTTCTATTTGTAATTCTTGATTTGACTTAATCTGTTTCAATCACACTTATTTTATCATTTTAAAAACAAATTCAAATTTGTTTGTATAGTTTTCCAAAACATTAACAATTCAGACTAGAAATTTTAAATGGATGCAATTTGTAAAATATTCTAATCCATGGTATCCACAATAAGAAAACAAAACAAAAATAGGTTAATCTGTTTAAATGCTTGGATTTGTTTATTTTAATGAAATTGTAATTCAATACCTTTGACAACAACATGTTCTATGCAACAAAAACTAAACACCTTTGGTCAAAAGAGTTTTCTGAGTGTTCTGTTTTACTTAGTGGCCAAACAATATGGTACAAAATGAGGAGCTGGTTCCTATTTCAAAAATGACACCTGGCTTTAACCCTGGATGGATTTACCATGTTCTAAATGGGATGTTATAGGTCATTTTAGCATAACAATCAGAAGGACCGCACATACAGCAGTTTTGGCCCCAGCTTTCTCTATTTATCACAAAAGTCATAATAAATTCAGGGTTGACGGCAATCAATGTCCTTATGATAAATTTATGAAACACATTACATATTTGGCCCCAATGTAATTTCTCTGCCCACAATCATTAACATTTACAGAGAGCATCAGCAGGAGGAAAATGCTAATACCAACTTGGTTTCTGAATCAATATTTGTCAGTAAGAATTTGACTTGAAAAATTGTGCAGCAGCGTTATGCTAATTTTCCCACATTAATGTTAATATCCAAATCTACTGGGAAATGCCTCTTAAAATCTATTTTATTCAAATATTCTCAAGTAATAATTTATCATTCAACTAGTTGTTACATCATACTGTTTTATATAGTATTTTGATATTTCTGTAGGTTTTGTAATGCAAAAAGTAAATTATTGTCTGTTGGCATGAACTATGTTTACGATTATTGAAATTCTATAACACAGCTTTAAGTCAATAATCAATGATAATTTATGTAAGAAAATGACAAATTCTACAAATTCTCTGCATGTCCATCATTTAATATGTCCGTGGTAGAACAAGGTTAAATCTTTCAACAATATATCAATAATATATGATAAATATGCTTGGTTAATTTTGTCAATAAAAAGCAGTTTGAATAGGAATAACTCATGTGTGAGTGAAAGTGCCCATTCTCTGCTCATCTTGTCCCTGTTGCTACCATGGCGACCACCACGATGCTTAATCATGACTACAGTTCCCATCACGCTTTGCCTTTTGTCTTGCCATTGCGACGTCCTCCCACTTCCTGTGTCTTCATCTCAGGTTTTTTTGTCTTGCAGTCCTGTCACTCTGATCAACTTCTGGCCCGTAGATGCGTGAGTATTCGCACAAGCACATGACACCAAACACAATTTACATGTAGAGCGCTTTCATGGATTCATTGTGTCATTTGAGTTTATGGTCATTTCACATTAGTTTACTGCTACTGCTAATCCATTTCATGTGAGTGGTTCATAACTGAATAAAAATAATGACTAGTAGCCAGGTTGTCAAAAGTATTGAAAATCGAATACTAATCGATACTAAAACAAGTATCTAGACATTTATTTAAGTAGTCATACTAAAAAAAAACAATTACATAAACAGGACAATATTTCCTGAATAGTTTTAAAATGATCTTGAACTTTATCAAAACTAGTGTAGGATCACAGTGTAACATAAAGTACTAAAAAGTCTATTTTCTAAAAGACTATTTTATTACCATTGTGGGATCAAAGTTGGTTACATCAAATGAATTGGTTGAAATACAAAACCCTAGTCCAGGGGTGTCCAAACTATGGCCCAGGGGCTAAATGTGGCACACAGACCTCCTGTGAATTGGCCCACATTATTGTGAAAAGTACTTTTGACTTAAAGTTTCAGCTTCTCTACCAGTATAACCACAACTAACATCTGGGTTTAAAACAGACCTGATATTAAGGTCCTGAGAATTAGGTGTGGCAGCACTATAAAACCTCATATAAATGCAAGTTTTTAAATGATTCACAGTATTGACTACCCCGTTCCGTGGCCCTCCGCTTAGTCAATGTTTCAATAGGTGGCCCTCGATGAAAAAAGTTTGGACACCTCTGCCCTTGTCAGTTTTAACACTGTGATATAGTATTACAACTTACTAAGGTTTTTGGTTGTTCAAATACTGAAATGTAGTGAATTATTTTCACTTGAAAGGTTAACCAAACTTTGTTCACTGACAATGTGAACAAGGCAAAAAACAATGGCAATAAACCTTTTCTGATTCTGATTCTGAATTGATGCTTTAGCAAAAAATTGATTTAGTTTGCTGGCTCCTACAAATTAATGATGACCTTTTAAAAGCTTCAGGATGACTTTTAATTATATGTGAAGTATGTTGCTTTGCTGGTGGCTGGTCGCCATGGAGTTATTTTTATTTTGACTGGAATATGTTCCGCCGTAACTTGTATATCTACTTTCAGAGTTTTAGGTCAGATCTATGGAGAGGCAACCATGCTGGCAATAAGATGCATGTTTTTCAATGTGGTTTTGAGTAGTTGAGCAACGATATGCAACTTTAATGCAATACTTCATGGGAACAGCAGGTGGCGTACCCTCCACCAGCATATTGCAACTTTTAAATGGGTAGAATTTGTTTGGGCCACCAAGTAGTGCTACAGACATTCAAACTACAACTAGACATTAGAAAGACACTTAGAAAGTACAAACATTTTTAGTTGAAGGCTCCATTTACGGCAGTATCTCCACATTCCCATATACTTATCACGTGCTCAAGAGAAGCTTATCCAACATTCTCAAGGACACTCCACCAAAGCACGTTACCCGTGTCCCAAGAGGCCTAATGATAAACACTGATCTCCCAGCGCAACGTGTGAGCGCTTAGAAATCGATACATTTTTCCAAGGTAGACATAACAAGTGCCTGTTTACAATTCATCCCGTAGCTTTTACACATCTGTGCCGTGTTGTGTCTGCCGCTCTCATAGACCTCCCTGTGGATTTGTCAGATAGTGCATGTGTGCGTGTGAGTGTTTTGGGAATAATAGGCCCCAAGATACATGTATTTTATTCCCCCCCCCCTCTATTGCTTGTTCTTTTTCAGGCCCGGCTCGTCCCTCAGCTGTCCCACGATGACACACACACACGGATTGAGCACTACGCTAACCGGTAATACACCAACACTATGATGTGAATCTAATACTTATGCCAAATAGATTGAAATAGCATTTGAGACACTATGGGTGTACGCTAAAGTTTTATTAAATGTATTACAAACAAAAAACATTTTTTTAAAAAATGTGTTCTCAGATTGTTTATTCCTCTCGTTTAGTTTTAGTATGAACTGCATTTTGTCTTGAATAATTTAATCTTTAGTGAGTTTCTCAATTGAACCAGTTTTGACCAGAACTTCGAGAGTGTGTATGCTTTTTGCATTTTCCCTGATTTGATCCAGATTGCGACCTGTTTCTATAACCTATAACTCCAAAGCCTTAATCATATTTAAGAACATCCAAGCAGACATATACATCATAGTTTTATTCTATATTCTTTTGCTCGGATTACGTATAGTTTTTCTAATATCATGCGATCCGCTCCTGTTCCACTTTCCCTGTCGCCTTCACTGTCCCGGAACCTGGGAGTGTAGCAGATAAATGGCTCCTCCAGAGAGCTCCACCGAGTGCCCGAAATGGCTTGATCGATTGATTTAAAATAATGAATTTGGAGGAAAAGCAGTTACAGACAGTGCACTCTGCGTCTCTTGCGTTGGGATGTCTGTCTTCCTTTCCCCTCTGTGCTCACGCACCATTAACTCACTGGGGATCTTTGTCCTAATTCTGGGCCGATGCACTTTGAAGTCACCGCAAATCCCCGCATTTCATCAGCGTTTTATTTGATCAGTCGGAAAGTTGACATAATCCTCTGTAAATGTACTTCAAAAGTGTGTTTTTTGTTTTTTTTTTTTTTTTTTTATAACATCACGTAGGATCACAGAAAGGCCCACTGACAGATGGTGGTAGAGGAGTTTGAGCGTTTCCTGTCGCCAGCCTGGGAGTTAAATTTGGCACATGTTTACAAAATAGTAAATAATTAGTTGGTGCCTTTTTGAATGTAGAGTTGTGTGAAACAGACAATTGTTTCACACAATTAGGTGAGAATGGTATTATCATTCATTTAAGCCTTTTTAAAGCTCCAAGTTACATTTGATAGACCAAACTTTATGTATTGTAGAAGTAAAGGAAGCTTTTATGTAGAGTTATAGAGATATGGGTGGAACAGCAAAAAAGTTGTTACGTCCAGAACATTTTAAAATGGTTTCAAAGCTGTAAGTCTTTGTGTGTGCCCTCACCAATCACATCTTGCTGAGCCCCAAAAAAAAAGCAAATACTACCTCCCAATGAGTAGAGATAACAACAATGAAAAGGAAGACAAAAAAATGCAATACTGAACAAAAGGAAAACAAAACAAAATTGAATTTGACGCTCCCGAGACGAGCTGATAGAGCTTGTTCAAAACACAAGGAAACCTTTTACAATTTAAATACAGCGCACATAAAGGAAACTGTCTACTCTTCTGAATCTGTCCTACTGCAGGACTGACTATTGCAGAACCATCTAGCAAGGTCATTGGTCATTCAAACACCAACTATGAAAAACAAAACATTCAATTGTGTTATCATACCAACTCACTTTTAAAATGTACAAACTAAGTGCTTTTTGCTCAGTATTAAAGTCCAAAGTGCATGTCTCTTTGACTAAGGGATACCTTGACACTTAATCAAATGTTTTATTTATGTGAACTTTTCACTATCTCTTATCCCACATCAGGCTCTGCAGGCGCGAGCATACAGAGCCTTATTCCCCACTTTGCTGAATAGGTTGGAAAGATTTCTCTGCTTTTGTCAGGCGATAATAAAGATGATAAATGGTGCCCGGCTGAACTAAAATGTCAAGATATCCCTTTGCTTACAGTCTAATTTGAATGTGTGGACATAATAAAGTGAAACGTTGACTTTTTGGTGAATAAGCAGTTTGCCGTGGTTGTATTTAGGGTATGTTAGTGCTTTGCCTGTAGCATTCAACTTGGCGTCGATGCCTGCTCAAAAGGGTAGCATAACATGTCGATATAAAGCAGCGAGACAAAAGAGTGAAGTATGTACTTGATCAGAAGGTCATTTAGCCAGGCGGTAGATAGGGCACTTTTGGCACTTAGAAAGATTGGCGCCACGGGCAGTGCGTTTGATCAAGGAGACTTAGTTCTTGGTTGCCTCCAGGCCTTCGTCTCTCCTCCTCTAGGCTGGTAGCAATATTTCCAGATTTCACGTAAAAGCGAGCTAGCAAGGTGAAGGTGTCAAGTAATTAGGCTTTTATATACTGCAGTTTATAGAGTACAACTTCAAGAGACTGGGTAGTGGACAATCCCATAGGTCTAAATGTCGTCTTTTTATTCAGTATTTAAGGTGGACACTATGACTACAAGCAAAGTGGTGTAGCAGCAATAGCACAGAGGCAATTAAAGGAGCTGCTATGACATTTATAACTATTTTAGCATTATCGATCCCCCGTGTCAAGAGCAAAGTAAGCTGTTTGTTTACTTGCTCTAATGGGCAGGAAAAGTTTGGAGAATCGACTCTGATGTGGACAGATTTTGGTTTTGGACAGATGAAAAGTAAAGTTGTAAAGCGATGTTTTCTCAATTTAAATGATGCTCCATTTTTTCACTTTGGAGTCGAAAACAAATGATTTGAAAGGAAAGCACAGTCGGTTCAGTTCGGTTCTCTTAAATACTCACAAGTCTGTATAATGAAAGCCAACCAACCTAAAACCTGTTTGACCTTTGATCAATATTTGGATGATAATATACATCATACATGACATCTCCATGGAGACGGGCAGGTGATGGACCCACCACCAGAACACATAGAACATATTTAAGTATAAAACCTGACCTGCTTATCCGTTTTCCAAGTTGGTTTGCACTTAGATCGTATATTGCCAATATCATACAAATCCAAGGGATATTAAACGAAAACTATCTCTGTTAGCTGTAGTGTAGAATCTGTTGCCATGGCAGCCAGCCACAAAACACAGGTTGCCATCAGCGCCAGTGACAATCAGAATCATTTGGTTGTTGGCAGCGGTTGTAAACACTTGAGAGAAAAGTATGAGACTTTCACCGCCATCACGTCAAATATTCATAGACTACATGTTTACCCCAACCCGCCTTGATAGGAGAAATGCGTTATCAACTCTGCACTATCAAAGTCGTTTTTTGGGGGGGGTTTTAACTTTCATATGTCTAGTAACCGCTCTTGTTTCTTCCCCCTCCGCAGGTTAGCAGAAATGGAAACTCGCAATGGCTCTTATTTGAATGACAGTATCTCACCCAATGAGAGCATGTGAGGACCGCTTTTTTGTTTGTTCTTGTCTCGTTCAATTCCTCCTCACTCACGATTGGCTAACTGTGTCGTCAACTCTGTCCTCATTGGCTGGTTGTGAATGTGGCGACGTGCGCATTGCATTTTGGATAGAATTTGTGTTGACATGAGAACGATAATGGTTGGTATTGCCTTGATATCGGCCCATCTTGCATAACATGCTCAAAATAGGGTATGTTTTGTCAGATGTGTGGGGGACTTAAGCGGTGATTGTTTTTTTTTTGAGAGAGAGAGAGATTTCCTTCATCATTTTATTTCTTACATAGCGTTATTTGATTTCAGATGATTGAGTCAAACAAACAAAATCATAAATAGTTAAATATTCCTCTTGAAAATATGGTAAATTTCAATAACTTTAGTTAAAGCCAAACTTTGCAATTTCTCAGCCAATAAACAAACTAAAAAACAACCATTTTATTGTTAAAAAATATCATCCTTGCTCTAAGTTGTCTTGCCGCCACCTAAAATGTGTGTGGGCTTTAATTTTATAAATATTTATTGAGTATCATTTGGAAATCTCTCCCATTAAACAATCTCTGTTCACTGCCCAAAATCAACTTTTAACCATTAGAGCATAGTTCATGACACATTTAAAATGACTTACTCGTTTGCCTTATGAAATTAAAATGACTAAACCCCTGCAATCTGCATGGCACAGACAGAGGAACAAGAAAGGCTTTTGGCATCGCTTTGGCATTACTCTCTATTTCTTACATTCAGAAATGATCAAATGTTCCAATATAATTTAAGATGTTTTACAATTAAGTTACCACAACTAAATTTGAACCATTCTACCATTCCTTAACCATATAAAAGGTGATAGAGTTCAAACATTTAAGAAGTTTAACCTAAAGTTGTAGGTAAAAGGAAGCAATACAAAAGGACACATATTATCCAAAATTGACTTTTTTGAGCTTTTAACCATGTTCGAGCATTGTTCCCTCATCAAAAACATACCTGGACTAGCATTTAGTTTAATTCACACTTAATTCACACTACGTATTTTGCGGGCTATAAGCCGCTACTTTTGTCAGATGTTTTGAGCCATGCGGCTTATTTAGAGGCTGCGGCTTTTCTGTGGTTTTTTCTTTCACCGCTAGGGGCGAACTAACCGGAATTGGAACAAAACTACAGAAAAGTTAAGCAAAGAAGCAGATGTTGCTTTTTATTCAGCTAGCAAATAGAACACGGACGACAAATTACCAACTATAATTATTTTCAAATTCTTGCCGCATCATTATGGAACCCAAACGAAGAATTCGTACGAAGCAAGTTTTAAGCTGAAGGCCATCGATCTTGCTAGGAAGCCGCGCGGCTGCACGCAAGCTTAACATCAATGAATGTACGGTGACGCTGGAGGGGACAGCGGGACGAGCTCATGCGATGCCAAAAGTCAAGGAAAGAGTTCTGCGGCCTATACAAAAGGTGCGGCCTATGTATTGTTTTATTATCGTTTTTTTAAAAAATAGAGCAAATGCGGCTTATATAGGGGAGCGGCTAAAGGTCGCGGAAAATACGGTAAGTAGTTTGATGAATCCTGGTTAGAAAGTCCTCTCTCCTCCGAGCGTCAAAAACACTTCCTGATAACTGACGTTTTCTCGATCTGTGACGTGACTCTGAGAATATCTGCTGTTTTTTAAGTCTATAAATCATAACCAGACTTGTTCCCTGAATTTCTCCTATCTAATCACGATCCGTACAACTGCATGCTGAGACCCGGAAGTGAGAAGCCAGCTTGAAGTGCGTTGAAAAGTGTTGTGTAATTGATTATATATATTATTATATTAATTCATATATTTATTATTATATATTAAAAATGAGTGTAATTCCCTCTGCAGCTAGTAGATGGGGCCAGAACTCAGCTAGTCCAATGGGAAACAGCAGCGAGCCAAATGTACTGTAATGTTGTTTGTTATTAAAAACAAAATTGGTTCTAAAACATGCGATGGAAAACTAAAGGTACTCTAGAGCATGTTTGAATGCTAATGATAATATAAATAATGTATAATATATGTCCTTTAAGTTAATTATAACCACATTCAAATTAAGTTGTATCCAAATAAAGCTGTAATATGTAAAGGCATCTGCTTTTGCCAGTACTATTTCTACCAATTGACTACAATTTACTATCCACTTTGCTCCAGAAGTTCAAAAATAGGCTGCAGATTAAATGCACCCAAAGTACTTCTAAATTCTACCTCCTTCTTCAGATTAGCTTTGCTCATAAGCAAGCCGTCGTTTTTACTGCCTCCTCCTTTCCTTTGAGACAGACAGATAAAAGTTTGTCAATAATAATGGCTTCTCATAGAATGTGACACAGCGCAATTAAAAGTTGTTAGTTACTCCACACAAACTTGAAAGCCGCTGAACCGAAAACGCGGCTCTCAAATCGTCTTGGGGCATTTTAACCAGCGCCGCTCTGCCTATAATGAGCTCTACTTCACAGTTAGCTGTAGAAGCACCTTGTTTTGTATTCTGACTGAGAAAACCGAATCTCCGAAAAGCTGAGAGAGGAGCAACGGAGGACATAGCATCTAAATACCTGGCCTAATTAAAAACTTCCTAGAACACACTCCGGGCGGCGCGTGTTATTGGATGGAGCTGGCGGACCGTGGCCAATCAAGTCGTTTCAGAAATGTTGCAAATGGAGTTGTTCCAACGAGTGCTTTCTCCTTCAAAGTGTCAAAATCTATTTCTTGTGAAATTTGAATGTGTGTTTTAATGTCTTATGAAATAATGCTAGTTAAATCATTACATATTGAACAAAAGTTTCTTAAGATGTGACTATCTTAGTAAATATACTTAACTGGAAAAAAATTTGCTTTTGTTGTCGTATTATTCCTGCCCCTAGATAATTAAATGTTTGAATCAGACAAACTGAATAAAACATATTTCAAACTAAAATCAATTTTATGAAAATGGCAATTTGTAAAAAGCTCATAAATATATGTTAAGAGACAAATATAGATTTATAGAAGTAAGAAATATACAAAAGGTGAGATGACAAAAATGCAATACAACATGTTTATGGAAGAGCATTGAGTAGGTCTATTACTAATATCTATTTTATCTTTATTATGTTATCTGTTTGGGGAGTCAAAAGAATCAATAATGAAACTCTTAAGAAAAAGTAGATAATTTGAGCAGGTAGCAATGAACGTTTTTGAATGGTCTTGATCTTCATTGGAACCAGTTGAAGACCACATAGTAATATTGACTAAATGACTCTTATTTTTATGTATAAAACTCTATTGTTAAAAAAAGTGTTTCATTGTGGTTTCAAAAACAGTGTTCAGAAGAATGATAATAATAATCCATCTTGTCACATAAGCTGGCCCTCCCTCTGTGCCTCAGACCCAGACTTGTGTCACTGCTGCCATTTCCTTTGCTGATTTTCTGTTCTCCCATCTCCCCGTGTGGCATTGTGCGCCCGTGTGCGGGGCTTATGTGGCGTGTGCGTTTGCAGCGATGACGAGCACATGTTGATCCAGCACTACTGCCAGTCTCTGAACCAAGGCTCTCCCCTCAGCCAGCCCCGCAGCCCCGCCCAGATCCTCATCTCCATGGAAACGGAGGAGAAGGGAGAGCTGGAGAGGGTGCTCACCGACCTGGAGCAGGAGAACAGGTCGGTCCATGGGGTAGTTTTGGGGGTTTGGACTTCAAATGTTGTTGTTGTCAAAGTGTTATGATTATTGTGGGAAAAACATCACGATTTAACTATTATGTGCAAGTATTTAGACTTAAATTGTGAAATCTTTTATTTTCTTTCATTACCGTCTAACATGTTACTATTCCTCAAGTTTGTGACAGGCTTTATGCAATTGCACTTTCTGAAGGACAAAATAAAGTTAAATGTGCCAATCCAATAAAGATAAAATAACATTTTTGGGCTGGATATTGAACAAAAAATACTTAGGTTCTTATGGTTATATTGCGACCTGAATAATCACGATTATCGATTAGCTAAATATCTTGACACCCCTATTCACAAACTAGACACAATCACAAGTCTATTTATTGTGCTATTGCAAGTGCAGTTGCAAGTATTTGTCTCAATTGCTTAGAAAATTAGGATTTCCTATTATATTCCCTACTAAAAAGTAAACTAGAAGTCTAAAAAAAATCAATATATGTATCAAATACCTGTACTTATTGCTACACATTCGCTCAAGATTTGCTTAAGAATTTTTTATAAATATTGTGTCAAATGGAAAAGATATGTAGCAAATGATAATTGAAAACTTGATAATAATCAAACACACTGGTGATGTGGGGTTTTTTGTACCATTTAGGATCAAAATGTATTTTTACTTAATATTGCTGATTTTGTGTGGGGGAAAAAATATTTTCACAGGAGGAAAATGCCTGTTATTTCCTGGACTAGATTTTGTTAAATTATTTTTGACTGTTCCGCTGTTTCTCTAATAGCTTGAAAAGAGAAATTGCACTTCTGGTTCGGTTGCCAATATAAAGCAATCACATTTTTGTTGGAGACCAAATGTTTTCCAGATTTTCATTTTCTCTGATAAATAACAAATCTGTCCTCATGATGTAATTGAGAAAGTCAGTGTTCACTCAAACTGTGGCTGCATTTTTCTCCTAAATCTCCTTCTCTTTTCTTCTACTGCAGAAAGCTGCAGGCTGAGTACGACCGTCTGAAGAAGGCCCATGACCGGAAGGGCTTGTCCCCGCTGCCGTCGCCCCCGGAGATGCTGCCCGTGTCCCCACAGAGCGCGCGGGACGCAGAGCTCATCGCTGAGGCCAAGCTCCTGCGGCAGCACAAAGGCCGACTAGAGGCGCGCATGCAGATCCTGGAGGACCACAACAAACAGCTGGAGTCCCAACTGCACCGCCTCCGACAGCTACTGGAACAGGTACAGAGCAAGGCACCTCGGGTTGGTGTTTCAGAGAATAAAGGAGTCGAAGAAGTTGCCTGTCATTGGGTTACAGTGGAATGAGAGGGAAATAAGCTCCAAAGCGTTGTTAAATGTAGTTTTCCTTGCAGTTTGAACCAACGGACTAAAATTTAGATCCACATTTTATTTACACAGAGTAAATGTAATAATATTAGAAATGTGTTGATAAAATTTTTTAAAAATTTGTATAAAACAGATTACCGGTACCCAATTAAAACACTGTTTTCCCAATGTCTGTAATAACCATATGTATTATGATACAAAAGGAGAATACATGTGTGACTTCATCAGTTAAGCATCTAATATCATAAACCGTAGGCAGGTTCAATTCATAGCTCTGCAGGTAGGCAAAGGTACATATTGTATTTGATATCCTACTTATAAACTACTCTCTAAACATAGTTTGAAGGGCACAGTAGCCTTTGTGACCTCTGTTAATAAGACCAAATTAGCAGAAAGTAGTTGCACTATTCCTGCGTGAGATTTATTTTTGTGCACAAATTTATCACTTTCCGCTTGGGTGACTTGCACTTATCTCAGACTGTCGTTTCCAAAGTCATCCCAAATGAGAATGTGACACCTTTTCTCAACCTTCAGTGTCATGATGCAACTACAGGGGATTGGCAGCGCTCGCGAGGGACACACCGCCATCTGCTGGAAAGAAAAATATAACATGTCCTTCAAACGCAGAGATTTAGTTCAATTTCGAGACATCCATCCTCTTCGGTAAAGATCTGCTGCAAAATCAAAACTATATGTTTATAATTTTATAAACAAAAATATTAGAAACAATATTAATTATTAACTCTGGAAAACCCCACATTGTTAGCAGTTTTTTTTTACATGTTAAGACAGGATATTTGGTTCAGCGTGGCGATGTCGTAATTGTAACCATTTGAATTCCGATTCAAAAACCTGCCGCCATGCCTTTTTCTTCTGCGATCGGCTGTTGACACCACCAGCGTAAATAAGTAGTCAAGATAGAGTAGAGTAAAAGTTTCCTCGGCCGTTTCAATGCAAAGCTTCCCTTTTATTTGAATGGCCCTCTGAGGGAGAGTTAACTTCCCTTTGACTCACCTGATTAACTCGAGATGGTTTTATTTATTTGTTTCTCTTTAGACGGACTCTAAGGTGAACGGCACGGCTCTCTCCTCCCCCTCCACCTCGTCACAACGCTCCGACTCCTCCCTCCCCGTGCTCCGAGTGGCCGCCAGTCAAACTACGGACACTATGGGTAAGAAAGAGTGATAAAAACGGCTGGAGGTTGAACATTAAGGGGACAATTTGGTAATAAATATAAATAAATTGTTCTTAAAGGCGATGACGAGCTTTCCAGTCCGTCTCAAGACACAGGGTTGGAGGAGGTGATGGAGCAGCTCAACCATTCTTTCCCTCATAGTCAAGGTAACGCATTGAATTTGTTTGAATAAATGACCCTTTGTCAAGTTGTAATAGACCAATAAAACTTCATTTATTGGAGTTGGGGCTTCAATACAAGAAGTCATTGCCATAGACTTAATAAATAGAAATTATTTCCTTGATTTATGATTCTCAAAGTAACTTAATTTTCACATATTGTTTTTTATAAAGAACCATCTAAATCTGGGGTTGGATTAAATGAAGGCATATTTCCTCTCATGGTTTTTTAATATACAATCAATATAATAGAGTAAAACGTTCTAATGTTGATTAAAAAAACTATACAAAAAACTCTAAATATCGATTGGAGAGTGGTATTAGAAATTCAGATTTTAAGCGCTCTCAAGTTTACATTACCAGTTTATTATCCTTCTGTCGGGGGAAAGCGCAAAAGAGAAATTTAAAATGCTATTTAATATTATGAAAACTTCAATTTACCATAAAATCCTCTCCATGGTAAATGTTCACGTTTTTATGTCACCATAAAATTATGTTATTCCTCGAAGATTGGAAATGTTTTAACGATCCTCAAAGACTCCCTTCCAGCATTAAAATTTAAGAGCTAATTAAAAGTGTAAGTTGTTTAATTACCAAACGTTATTATCTAGTGGAGGAAAGTATCATCAAAAATTCATGTCAGAATTTTGCCGGAAGATTGGAGGAGTCACTGGTGGCAAATCGAAAACGCTTTGAAAACAGTTTAGTCTCAGGTGCACGATAGAGCAAGATACAGCCACAGGGTTGTTAAGCACATTTTACAGGAACAGAAACAGACAAGAAAATACTTTGGAATACAACTATGGGGTTTTGTGGTAAAATAAAACTTGTATTGGAAAGTTACTGTGCGATGTTTATGGTGGAACTGGCCATACATCCATGAAATGAGATGTTGCTAGCTTGTGTTATAATACCGAAGATGTAAAAGAACATTTATTAGGAATCGTAATGTGGTTCCGTTCTAGTCCTCTAAGTCATAGCAAGTGTGGGAAGAACTAGCTGAGACTTGTCCAAGGAGCTGATTGGACAAGTCTCAGCAACACTGTTGTTGTTAAATCAACAACAGTGTCATTCATCATTAGTTTACTCATAGTTGTATAATGATTGAGTCCTGCATGTTTGAGTTATCCTGTATTGTCCTGCAACTGAAACGCGAGTGTACAGAAAATTCCTGTTTTCACCTACACCTCATCTTCACCTAGTTGTGATTGTTTGGAAAATGAAGACTCCAACTGATATGCGTTCTAAAATGTCACATAGCCTCAACATGAAAGACATATAAATAACATTCTGGTAAATAACAATCTTGTGAAGTCAATGGACCTGTTTCTATTTCATATCAGTATTGCAGTTTACAAGGAACAAAATGTAAAAGGTTTATCAACTTTAGTTCTTATCGTTCAATGCCAAGTACCTGGAAAAAAACCAGACAGTTGCTGTGAGCGGGGTCGCATCTCCAATGGTCTGACCTGTAACTTGACTGCTCCACCCTCTTGTCGCTATGGAAATAGATACATTTAATGCCATACCTTCCTGGCAAAGCAATGGCGTCTCCAATGAAAACAAACAAGTGGCAGATTGTCCACAGTAAAAGTTACATTTTACCTTTTTAAATATTTCCACTTCAAAAGGAATGTCCTTTTTGTTCCTTTCTTATATTTTCTGTTTTACTCTCTCTTCACTCACTCTCTCTCCTGTCCTCCTGTTAATGATGTTTTCTCTTTTTCCTCTCTGTTTCCTGTCCTCTTCCTCCTAAACCAGGAGGGAGAAGGGGGTACCCATGAGCGGTAAGTGTCTCTGAATGTCCTATTCCATCCCTTCTGCCCAATCTAGTTTCTATTGCAACTCTGATTCATCGCCACCAAAACAATGAGTCACCCTTCAGTCCAAATGATATTAAACGTTGCTCCATATTTCATGTATTTTTTTCTATTTTTGTTGCATCATTTAAATGTTTATTCTATTTTTTTATTTTAACAAAACAAAAATAACATCATACAAAATAACACTGTCTTTTCGTTCACTTAAATCTCTCTAAATAACTTGCTTCATGGACAGACCAGTCACCTTGAAACAAATCCAAAAATCCAGATACAAATTAGATTCATTTGAATTACTCCAAACTACTGAAACCATTTTAATATTCTGAACTGATTTTTGTAGTGAGTGTACGGAGATGCCTTGGAAGTTCAGCCTATCTCTTCCAGCCTTTAATTTCCTCTCGCTAGGAAGCTTTGTTTGACTTGTGTAGTTTGTGATGCGTGGCTGTCTACATGTCGCACTTGAGTACACAGTGTTTGGTACAGGCGCAGACAACAGCTCAGGGGGAAAACAATGAAACATCTGCAGACTCTAAAGTGACTGTGGATTTGAACTGCGTGTGAGCGCTGCTGTGTTTATTTAAAGGGAGCTTTAGATTAACAGAGACCTCGTAGGAGCAAAGATTTGAAAGTGTAGAGATGTTAGTTGTAAAAGTAACATTAAAGAATGAGCCATCAATGATACAGGACAATCTATGATACTACTGTAGTTTGTAAAGATGCCAGCCTTTGTTTTTACAGGTCTTGATTTAAAGAACACAAATTTAAAGTGCCATTAAAATACTGCGCACGCATACACCACTCCAAAAATGATACCAACCGGAACCTGACCAGGGATTAGACGAGGACTAAAACAGGACTAAACCAAGTCTGTACCACATAATTATAAACAGACTCCACCTTGTTTGTTGTGTGATTTGTTTGTTAAATAGATTTTTATGGTCTGATGCTGCTCAAATGAATTGTCCCTGTAGGGATAAATAAAGTTGTAAAAAAAAATAAGTGTTTTTTCAGACCATAATGTTGTAGTTAACCGGGGCTTTGTATGTTCTAACATTTTATATATATTTTTTAAAGCATGTACATTCAGTCATAATTAAAATGAGAAACAAAATATGAATTGAATTTCGTAAATCTTTCGAGAATGTAATGTTGGTAGCATTTCATTGTTGGTAGGATCATTCTTGTGTCCTGTACTCCTTTTCTAAAACGGGGACATTTTGGCATACAACGTAGTCTTCCTATTAATTCAAATAACCCGGCCAACATGTGTATCCATCTTAAGAATATAACATTCATAAATGCGTGTACAAGTTGTTTATTTCTGTCCTTTATCCTTCTGACTCTCCTCTGCCCGCAGGCCCCTCCATCGGCAGTTTGTTCCACATGGCGGACGACCTGGGCCGCGCCATGGAGTCGCTGGTCACCGTGATGACTGACGAGCAGAGCGCCGAATCGCACGAGGCCCTGCGCTTCTGACCCCGCCCCCTCATCCTGCCAAGGCCCGCCCTCATCCTCCGAGCACCGGCATCTTCTTCTCTTCTTCCTCCCCATCTGACCAACCTACCTTACCTGCCGCATGCTTTTTCTAGTCAAAACAACTGGATCGGAACTCTACAGTTTACAAAGAGAATATATATAACGTCTATTTTTGTGAAGGATTGCGATGTCGCTAAAAAAACAAAAATGGTGAAAAAAGAAAAAAAAAAAGAAAAATGACAACAGTATAACTTGTAGATTTGAGTAGTTTCTTAAAAAAATACGTCCTGAAAAAACTGTTTTATTATTAACAGAGGCTGATTTTTAAACTTCTATGCAATTGTATAAAACGAGGGGTATATCGGGGTTGGGACGCAATGACAAGATACAAGTGTGTGTGTTGACGTGATCGTATCTATCGCCATCTATTTGTAAACGGGGGTAAAGCGCTAAAAGCGATTGACATATTTGTATGGGGAAAAAAATATGATTGTAATCATAAGGGTGCTTTCTATGAGGTCTTTCTATTACACTTCTGGCATCCTGGGTCTTTGCAGTAAAATTTAAGTGTGGATGTGTGCGATGTGTGATGGTGCCTATTTGACATTACATACTGTAACATTATTTAGCTTTGATTTTTTATGGGTTGTAAAGCTCAAACTTATATAATTTATCCATGCATACAACTATTTCCCCTTATTTTATTTGGAGTACTGTAAGTAAAAGCACTGTACTAAGCCTGGGACAGAATGGCTGGTTAGTTATGGGGTTTATAATTTTAGCAACAGATGTCAAACCTACATTAAACATTGCATTAATAGTAGCTTTATACATTGGCAATCTTGACATATTGCAGTGTAATGTCTGAGAAATTCTTCGCCCATCAAACAGCCTGTTCCTGCTTTTCCAACAATAAAAGCTGCAGATTTGTCAAGGCTAAGATGACTCATCGCACACACAGTATATGGTGTTGAATGTTAATAACTGAAAAGAAAATTCTGTTGATTCATATGTAATCACAGCTTCATGTTAAAATTCTAGTTTCCTGTAGTTTTGGTCAAATTTTTTTGGTTGCCTTGTCCATTCTGTTTCAGGCTGCAGTTCAAAATCCAAATTGCACTGGTAGATTGTAAAAAAAAAAAGACACATTTTTAAGTGAATGTGCTTATAACTAATGTTTTTGTTTTGTTTTACAAGGCTGCTAGTTTTAGGTTTTGTTTGCTTCCTTTTGAACAGGTTAGGATGATGCAAGGTCTACCTCGTGCAAATTGTCAACGTCCGTTTTGGATTTGTCAAAAGTCCATCCAAGTCCGCCCAAATGCATTGTGGGTAGTCTCATGTCCCAATTACATTATCGTATATGATCAAATCTGAATGTTCAAACTCTAAAATATTGTGCACTGCTGTCTTTTTTTTTGATGGATGCATTCACTCTAGTTACTTTTCTGTATTTTTCTCTTGCATTATTTTAGTATGTGTGGCTAAAATAAGTTTATATTTAACGTCTAACCACTCAGAGAATCTCGAGTGTAGGTGGTGTGTGTTTATATTCTGGCAGCATGATCCAAAATGTAATCATTTTAAACCAGACACTGAATTTAAGTTATTCTAGCTTTTGTTTTTTTGTTATTCTCATCATTCATGTCTGAAATAACACGTCAGTATGTCACAACATATCAGATTCCACCAAATATATGCCTTACTACTGTATTATAAAATGCTTTACTGTATATCAATAAAGCACGCAGTTATGTTCTTCGGAATGGCTTCTATTCATTTTTGTGGTCTCTTATTCTAATTTTAAACTGATTGCCAAAATTGTTCATGAAAAGAATACCAAACATTTGCTTGTATTATAAAAAAAATAAATACGTGTAGGTCTGCCCAACAATTTTTTAGAACACATTTGGTGTGGGTAAGATTACGATAAGTTGGATGACAATTCAGTGTAATTGCTCATTTGTCCAGGAGTGTTCCATCGTAGTATAAGATTCAGTTGTAGTCATCTGAACACTGTCAAAAAGATAATGACTGATAATAAGAGTGTTAAATAAGAGGGACTAAACAGCCACTACACAAGAGGCTTTATCAACACAGAAGGCATGCAAATTCAGGATGACGGAGCGCTGTGCATCTTCATCTTTAAAAACACTCACTCTTGAAGACTTGAGGTGAATATTTTTAGCAGGTTTGAAAGAGGAGTTAAGGAGGCCATTTTTGTTTAAAAAAAAGAAAAAGAAAAGAGAATCCCTCTTCAAACAAATGGTGGATTAAGGTTCAATTTACCGGTAGTGTACAGTACTATTGTGAAACTATGGGGCGGCATCAGCTGCCAGCTAACAATAGGATTTCTATGGCCCATTGCAGTGCTTAGCCCTTGTAATACCCTCGAAGATGGTGTGGGGATTTAAAACACATTTTATTTTTTAACAACAAAACAACAAAATAAAATCAAATCAATAAACGCACACAAAAACGACTATTTTTCATGTTGTGGAGGGAGAAAGGAGGTGTTCTACTACATACACCTGTGGGTCATCCTGACACGAAGATAACACAAGGGCTATGGTAACAGAGAATATTAGTTTCAGGTGAAACTTAGACAGTGTAAACAAATAGATAAACAGGACAGGCTATTACAAGGTTCCATCCCGTGGGCAGGGCTTACTCAGAGTAGGATAAATATCAGAGTTCTCATTTTTGTTGTGATGGCCTTTTTTCCTTTTGACAAAAGTACATTCCAGAGGTATCCCTTTATTGTGTCCATATCAGGAGTTTTGAGGCCCAAGTACATAGTTCAGAGGGATGGCAATGTCAAAAACAGTCTGCAGTGCATTGTGAACTTCAGTCCAATATTTTTTTTAAGTGACAGGACCGTCCCAAAACACGTAATAATAGTTTGCCTCCTGACTGTCAGCGTCTCTCCAACAGTCTGCATTTCCCTGTGAGTAATAAGCCCTTTGACATGGTGTTAGGAAAAAATGTGACACATTTCCAGAAAAATCCCCTCCAGACATGTGATTTTGCGGTCCTCCACTGAGATGTACACACATTTACCAACTCTTCATCCGTCAAAACACGATTACCTTCTCTTTCCCATTTGTTTTTAATAAATTTAGTTGAGTAGTTGTCCAGATTAGTAATACATTGATATAATTTAGATGTTATTCCCCTTTAAAGTTCTGATTTATAAGCATTGAAAACAAAAAAAACAGGCAGAGGGTTACAATGGTTACTTTGTTTAATTTCTCGGTAATAATATCTCTTTATTTGTAAGTACCTATAAAAGTCCGGTTTCTCTAAGCCAAAGGATTCTTTCAATATATCAAAGCTTTTGTGATTAAATGTTCCAGTCTGGTTGAACAGTTTTATACTTTTTATAATCCAGACCTTGAATCTCAGGTCAGTACCTTTTTGGTCCAAGACCTTGGTCATAGACCAACCCGTTTAAGATTTTAATATCTTTGTTTAGTTTGTATGTTTTGATTAGCTCATTCCATGTTGTAAGCACAGATTTCACCCAGAGAACTTTCTCCAAATGGCTCAACCGTTTGTCAACAAAGGTGTGGAATAGCCTTCCTGAGGTTGTGAGACAGGCCCCCCACCCGGCAGTGTTTTAATCCAAACTAAATACTGTTTTGTTTGGCATATGCACATGCATATGACTGAAATACTTTTATCTGGTTTTTGTTATCTTAAATTTGCTATCTATGTTTTTATTGATTTATTGTGACTTATTCTTGTATTGTGTGTTGTTTTTTTCTTGTTAAATGTTTTATAAACAAATAAACTGAACAAAATACAAGTAGACATCAACTAAACACAAATACAAACATAATCCCGGCATGTTTTGAAGTGCCCAGTTAAAAGTTGTCAAAAGCAAAGGAGCAAATGTGTCTTTTAGAGCTTTGTACCACTCTGAGGTGAACCTATCACTCACCGAAGATTTCTTGCACCCTGCATCTCCAACACTTATTTCAGGCAGCTCCTAATGTGTTTTTTCATCTTTCCTCCCAAGTCTACAGCAATGTAGATACGAGCATGAACACTTAGGTCCTACATCTGCCGCCATGAGTTTTGATCTGTCTTTATTGAAGCTAAAGGAATAGTCTTTTCTGGATTAGATTGCATGTGGATTAGAAAAATGGGTATACCGGCGTGGACACGGGTTCACTCCCTCCAGATGTCAATCAGTCCTTCTTCAATTATTTACTGAACTCCCTACCCATTGTTCCTCCAGTGCCTCTTGAGTTTGACACATCCAAAGCAGGTTGGCTGCAAAAATTCCAATCCCCACCAAAGACCAGGGTTCCCTCAGAGTGGTTTATAGTCACATCCACAATATCAGCATAAGGTGATATCAAGGTGATATCACTCACTGGTGGAGCATACACATTCAACAGAGCAAAAACCCCTCCATGGACAGCTACTTCCTCCTGTGTTTGCCTGTATGATGAATAGCACAACTTGCAATTACAAAATTTGGTCAGTTTTTGATGCTCAGTGCCCTTCAAACAGGTATTTTGTAAATACATAATGTCTATTCTTTCTTTTCTCATTTTGGTTCAAATCTTTTATCGCTTATTTGGGTTCAATATGCCGTTAATGTTAAAGGATGCCACTTGCAAAACGTCTTAAACCATTGGGTTGATTGTATCGATCAAAAAATGGATCAGAGGATGGAGGGGAAAACCATTTTCTTGGTAGAAAAAAAAAGGCCCTCCAGTACCAACATTAAATAACATTTTCACCTGGGTATTTACAAACTATAGTTAGAACACACTGGCCCACACTGGGCAAATACGCACGTCTCCAGTAAAGTCCAGTTCCCTTTCATTGAGATAAAGTGAAAAAAAGAAAATATGTCAAAACGGTATGAATTTGGCAAATGCCAAAGCCTCTTCCACTATATTGAATCTTTTTATTTTTCCATTCACGTTGATCCTCAGCATTGCAGGATAAAGCACGGCGTATTCCACATCCTTCTCTCTCAGGTGGGATTTCACCGGATCAAAAGCTTTGTGTTTACTGACCCCTTGCGCTGAGTAGTCTTTGAAGAAAGACACTTGGGGCTTGGATGATCCGGGTTGGCCCGCGGCGAGACGTCTGACTGCACCAATGACACGCTGTTTGTCACTGAAGTTGTGGAACTAGGTCTTGGACGCTTATTCAGGGCTGGCTTGGGAGCCAGGGAGCAATGTGCATGGTTAATCTTTATTTTCCTGGCTTTTGTTGGAAATTTGAGATATTCAGGGACCCAGGCCTCCATATACTTGACCACTTCTTTACCCTCAGTGTCCTCTGAAATGCAGACAATTTGCAAATGACATCTGCGTTCTCGGTTCACCAGGTCTTGCAGTTTATCTGTCAAAACATGCACCTGGTTTATCAATTCTGCCACTTTGGTTTGTAAAGTAGAGTATCTCAGGTCAGAGACCTCCTCCTCGGCCACTGTGGCCCGAGTGTCTAGTTCGCCATTTTTGGATTTCAAATCATGCATTTCCGCCAGGGTCTATCTTTGCATCCACTGACTTTGTAATCTTGTCAGTAATCTCTCATAAAGCCGCCATAATCACTGGGTCTATCTCGCTCAGAGTCCCCCCCACCACAGTGTCTGATCCAGAGCTGGAACTGGAGCTGGACCGGGCGTGAGAGGCAGTCGGAGCAAGGGCAGAGCCTGAGCCTGGGTGCGCGGGCCGACGCTGGTGCAGAGCTAGCTAGCCCAAATATAGCATTGCCAACCTGGTTCCCAGTGTGGTTTTTCTTCTTGTATTTCTGAGACATTTTCCCGAAATAAGTGTCCAGGCTCTTCATATGTCTTCTCCCACCTAGAAATATCAGGTCTCCCCAGGTGAATAAATTATTATTATTATTATTATTAGATTATTTCCACGGGTACGACCACGGACAGACAGACACGTCCGAACTAGGCAGCCATCATGCGACATGAAGTCGACTACTTTCATATTTTCAATAAAGACAGATAAAATCACTGAGGCAAACAACATTAAGATTTATGTGGAGGAAAATGACAATTGTGAAACTTGCCCGCCCACTCTTTGGGCTGCTGCTAAAGCAGTTTTGAGAGGTATTATAGCCATTCTCAGCTAAAAAGAACGTAAATCATGCCAAGAAGGGGAATCCTCAAGAGAAGAAATAAATGATCTGACCTCACAGGAAAATGGTCAAACAAAGATGTTATTAGAGTGGATAAAAAATGTCTAAATACTTAGAAAACGACAAGCTGAAAGAGCAATTTTTGAAATACAACACAAATTATTTTAACCAAACAAGACCAAATAAAATCATAATTTGAATCTTTCTACAAAAAACATTTCTCTAAAATTGCAGAAGATTGCCAATTGCTTTGGCTCTGACAAAGTCAGTTTCACTTGGACATATATATTTATTTTAAATAATGTACCTAAAGTGGCATTTCAAATAATCTAGTTGTGTTTAGATGTCCACACAGCTCTCCACATCTGCATGAGAGCCCTTCTGAATGACCTCATCCTGTAGGCGTACAGGAGGGGGTTTAGGGCCGAGTTTGCATGGGACAACAAGATGGCCACCATCATTATAGATATGGGGACATCACAGGTTGGACAGAAAAGGTAAACACAGTTGAGGAGCTGTATGGGCATCCAACATACAGTGAAGAGGAAGAGGAGGAGGAAGATTGACATGGCCTTTTGCATTTTCTGGTGGGTACATAAAGTTTTAGCCCTATTTGGGTCAGGTGGATTTGTAATTGTGAATATAGAGTCAGTAGAGGCTCTTGTTCCTGATTTGTGCACGTGTGTGTCATTCTGTCCCGCTGTGGCTTCCATATTCCCAGTGTCTTCTGGCCCAGTGCAGCGGGTGTGGGTTCTGGCTTGAGCGATGCGTCGGAGTTGGCCCTGGACTATTATGAAAATGCGAGCATAAATGATAAACATGGCGATGAGTGGAATCAGCAGAAAGCAGAAGAAGTTCCAGTAAACCATGAAGCTCATACGGACCACACAGGTGAAGATGCAGTTCCTGTAATGACAAATGTGAGTTTTAAATATCAAATGAAACAAGATACAAGGCAGTAAGTATTGTTTTGAAAAATGCTATTTTCCTCAAAAACTGACAAAACACTTTGTTGGTAAATGACTAAATGGGGCACACTGTACACGTAAAAATCTGGCGCACACACGCGCACACACGCGCGCACACACGCGCACGCACACACACACACACACACACACACCACATCTGTATTTGAACTAAACCTAAAACTAAACCTGGACTAAAGCAGGACCAAATCAAGTGTTTTAGTAAATCTGGGTTTTAAGGATCCGGAAATCCATTTCAACTAGGGCTGTGCAAATAGTCACATTTGAATAAAGCATGTGATTCGCTGGTGGTGCAGTGGTTAAGATTGCTGACATTTGAAGACTGTCTGTACCGCCTCTCTTCCCATTTCAATTCAATTCAATTCAATTTATTTTTGTAACGCCCAAAATCACAACAGTAGTTGCCTCGAGGGGCTACAGTGGAAAACAAAATAAACAGTGTTCATAAGGACTTGGTAATGGCCATTTCACTACGACTGTATATAGATCAAGATTCAGTCATTTCTAATCGTCAATGATCAGCTTGTGTCTTTTAATCAAGAGGTCCACAGCCAATCCTCTTTCAGTAAAAACGTGGTTTGGAGCAGAATTCCGAATTTGGTTTAGGTGTTTATTTGTTGTTAAATAGCAATGATTCAAAGTTATCATTGTTTGTGTTCAGGAAATTAACATTGATATACTTTTGTTTTGTTTGTTGATTCCCCATTGAATAAATATTTTGCCACCTGTTCCATTTAATAATTTCAAGTTGATCCAAGGCATGTTGGTATGCTAAACAAATCTGACATATTTATTCAAGTGTAACATTAATTGTTTTTTGTTGTGTAATCCCCCAGAAGTAATTCTCAGATTTTTTGGCACATCTCGTCCTATGCAAGGCTGGATCAGTCTTCAATACAACTGCAGATACAAAATACAGTGCGCTTTATTTTTCCATATACGTTACTTATATTCTGTAAATAAAAGTAAGAAAAATGTACAGTATTTGAATGTTTGGATTGCGCAATAATATGAAATGTGCAATGAGTGGACTGTGCAATAATTTGGGGACAGTGCAATGAGTGGACTGTGCAACGATGAGGACTGTGTAATGAGTGTGACCGCAACTGCTGTGTGTTTACTTTCGTGTTGCATCATTGCGTCTGTCCATTAACAATATATTAGATCCACGATAAAAATGCACTGTCCCAATAAAATAAATAATAACTCCTTGTACTTTGACTAACATGGAGTTCCCCGGTCGCTTCTGCCAGTCGATGACAGGCACACACCCGGAGAGGACAGCCAGGCTCCAGGTCAGCAGTAGAGCGATGCAAGCTTCTCTGGGTCTCATTAGGCGCTGGTACTGGAAGGGCAGGAGAATAGCCATGTAGCGATCAGCGGCTACAGCTAACAGACTCAAGATGGAGCTCTGGAGACAAGGAGGTGAACTGTAGTTGCAATATGTTTAAATACAATAATAATTTTAAAGGTGCACTATCTAACTTTTCTGATGAGGGACAGCTGCATGTTTGTCTCCATGCTGTTCATTCTTTGTCAGAAATTCACTGTATTGGTTGTTTTCACATTTTAGAATGAATGTCATACTTCCAGATGGAGCCAAGAGCTAAATCTTCCTATTGTTCACATTGTACTTTTGTCATGAAATATCTCAAATGTAAATTCACAAATGTCTAATCTAATTATTTCTATTAGTGACTTGACATTGACTTAAAAAATTGTAATGTCATCTGAAATCCAGCAATAGCATTTATCTTAACTATCCTGCAATTATTTTTTAACACTTTATGGTGGGTCATTATTGTCTTCCTTCCAATTCCACAGGAGAAGATCATACCTGTGTTAGTACCATTAGTACGCTGATAATGAGTAGACACAGTGGCAGGTCATGGTGAATTTGCCCCAGGTTAATGAGCACAGCGCAGGGGATGGCTACCAACCCTACCAGCATGTCCGCCACAGCCAGGGACACCTTCAAAACAATGCATTTAGGTCTACTTACATAACCAACCCACTATCTACATCAAACTATTCTGCCCTACAAAGTAGAAATGTAGTAACTGTGTGTTTGGTCCAAAACTGGGGTAAGACCAGCTGTTATATTCGGTGACAAAGTTTTATGGCTCAACTTTGTAAACATTTTGAGAAATCTTGATATTAAAGTTGCAGTAACACTGTGATACAAAGCATCACAGATACTGCATATCAGACTCAACATTTTAATAATGAAAAATTTAACATACAAACTAAATCGTTTTGGTGCTAAGAGATCTTCACAAATGTTTTTTAACTTTATTTTAAGTATACCTTTGGCGTTTCATGGTCAAATCAGTTGTGATGGTTGTTAATTGCTAAATATTTACTCATCATAAGGTAACACGGATACACTCCCTTAGTATACCTCTAATATTCACTGAGGGACAACATCGAAACTTTAAAGCCATTTTTCTCAGTGACATCGGCGCTGGATGTGAACTGCAGGAGAACAGTTTCATAATTACCATGGTGACCCAATGCACACATTACTAAACGCAGCCAAAATAATTTGGGGATTGTAGGAAAACTGATGAAAAAAACCACTAAATGGGTTTAAACAACACTCTGATCTGTGATCAATATTAGCATTTATGGTCCTGTTTTGGTGTTTGATTTTCAACCAAAAGGGTGAGTGTGACTAATTGAAAAACAGTTGGCTGATGCTAGCTTGTGACTTTAATGTTATTTGAAACAAAATTACTCGTTTAACTGCACCAATCAGCTCACCTGATCAAAATAATGTGTAACTTGAGTAACAGAGCTTCAGAAAGAGCAGTGCCTCCAATTAGCTTCACACCCCCAATTTCAATAACATCAAGGTATCAAAAGCTCTAATGCTTACCAGAAAGTAGTTATGGATCGTACGGAGCTTCTTGGTTCGGGTGATGGACAAACAAACCAAGAAGTTGCCGATAATAGCCAGCACTGCAATGATGAGTTCGAATGTGATGTACAGATTTTTGATTTTAGGACTGTCCGCAAAGTGCATCCCGTCCAAGCACACTCCGGGAGTTTGGTTCATGATAACAGCACTCAAGTTTGACATATTTGAAGTTCCCAAAATCAAAACCGTAATTTGTAGCGTTTTTCCTGGTTGTTTTCAAAAAAGCAGTTCTGGTCCAGAATGTGCCGTCCAATTCCCGCTAATTCACTCTCTACACATTTTTACTCAAACGTCATACATTGTAAGTGTAGGAAACATGTAACACACATCAGCCTCAGCGTCTCTATGCTTTGTCCTGTCAGACCATTGTATATAAACAAGTCTGCTTAATGAAAGCTACAGTAACAAAACCAGGTCCTTAACAAATGGAAACGAGATATGATTGACATAAATGTCCCGCATCTGCCACCAAAACAAATATAGTCCTGGGCTATTATGAACAGTTCAGGTGCTCTCCGGGCATACATAATTAAAAAGCAGTTACTGTGAAATGTACCTGTGTAAATATTGTGTATTGTGCTCTAGTTTATGGCCATTATGACAAAAAATATATATCTTTGTATACATAGAATAGTATAAAAATTCTGTTAATTTATGGTATTTATTCCAATGAATAGACTTTGGATAGACTACTGATGGACTTTTTATGTTATAGTATACACTGAACAAAAATGTAAACGTGTGGCATAACAAACGGACACTCTGTAATGTTCAGTTTTGCTTTATTGGGGGTCTGGGGGGAGTCAGGAAATCAGTCAGTATTTGGTGTGACTTTTTCTTTTGCCTCATGCAATGCAACATATCTCCTTCGCGTACAGTATGTGTGCCTTAGACTGGCCACAATAAAAGGACATTGTGGAATTTTCAGTTTCATCACACAGCACAATGCCACAGATTATGCAGGAATATCCACCAGAGCTGTTGCCTGTGCATTGAATTTCTCCACCATAAGCTCTCTAAAGGCATTTAGTAGAATTTGACCGTACATCCAACCGGCCTCACAACCGCAGACCACGTGTAACCACACCAGGCCTGGACCTGAACATCAAGCATATGTTAATCTCCAAGATCGTCTAAGACCAGCCACTCGAACAGCTGCTGCAACAATCGGTTTGCATAACCAACAATTTTTGCACAAACTGCCAAGAACCATCTCAGGGAAGCTCATCTGCATGCTTGTTGTCGTCATTGAGGTCTCAAACTGACATCAGTTCATCATCGTAACCAACTTAAGAGGACAAATGCTCACATTTGATGTTGTCTGGTATGTATGGATGAATCCCAGTTTTCATTGGTCAGAGCAGATGGCAGACAGCGTGTGGCGTTGTGTGGGTGAGTGGATTGCTGACGTCACCGTTGTGGCTCAAGTGGCCCATGGTGACGGTGGGATTAATGTATGGGTAGGTATATGTTATGGACAACGAACATAGGTGGATTCTATTGAATGCACATTGATACCGTGATGAGATCCTGAGGCCCATTGTTGTGCCATTTATCTACAAGCATCACCTATTATTGCAGCATGATAAGTCAGAATACTCACCAAACATGTTACCCATTGAGCATGTTTGAGATGCTCTGGATCTGCGTAAACGACAGTGTATTCCAGTACCTGCCAATATCCAGCAAATTCACACAGCGGCATTCCACAGGTCACAATCAACAACCTGATCAAGTCTGTGCAAAGGAGATGTGTTACACTGCGTCAGGCAAATGGTGGTCACACCAAATATTGAGTGGTTTTCTGATCCACCTTTGACCCCCCAAAGAAAGCAAAACTGAACATTTCAGTGTCTATTTATTGTGACACTTGTCATGCCATACCTGTGAGGTGGGATGGATTATCTCGGCAAAGGAGAGGGGCTCACTAACACACATTTTGACAGATGTGTGATCAATATTGGGAGAGAAATGGGTCGGAAAATGTTTTCTATTTTGTGAAAAAGTGATGCGTATACATTTTTACTCAGTATAAGACCGTGGTAACTCATAGATTCCTTTGAAAATAGTATAGAGTATCAGTCCAATATACTATATCAGTCCTTGATCATTGATGTGGTTCGTGTCATCCATTTCTTTGTGATGGCTTTTTTTGTCTGGCCACCAAAAGTACGTTCCAAAGGTATCCATTTATTGTGTTCCTGGCAGGAATTTAGAGGCCCAAATACATAGTCCTAAAATTTAGTGGGAAAAAAAATCTGCAGTGCCTTGTTAATTTCTGTCCAATATTTTTAAGCAATAGGACAGTCGCAAAACAGGTGATAGTGGTTTGCTTCCTGGCTGCCAGTTTCTCCAGCAGTCTGCATTTCCTTGTGGGCACTTTGACATTTGGACACATGAGAAATACCAAGGGCTCAGAGAAGAACTGGAGAAGGCGTGGAGGGTGAAGGCGAAAGTGGTGCCCATGGTCATCGGAGCACTCGGGGCAGTGACCCCCAAACTGGAGGAGTGGCTACAACAGATCCCTGGAAAAACATCAGACATCTCAGTCCAGAAAAGTGCACTGCTAGGAACGGCAAAGATACTGTGCAGAACCCTCAAGCTCCCAGGCCTCTGGTAGAGGACCCGAGCTTAGAAAAAGGGATGAGACCACACGGGGGTGAGAAGGGAATTTAATTATTTATATATGTATATATTAGAGCCTATTTATAATTGCATTTTACTACTACTTTACTACTGTTTATTTCAAACCAGGCAACACGTTAAGACAAAAAAACTGGTTCACCCTAAGGACAAAGATGCCGACACAAAAACAGAGCAATGTAGTGTATTCTATCCAATGCAGTGAAGAAAGTTGTAAAGAGCGGTACATAGGGGAGACTAAACCGCCACTTCACAAGAGGCTTTATCAGCACTAGAAGACACGCAAGACAGAGCGCTGTGCATCTTCATCTTAAAGCCACAAACCACTCTATTGAAGACAGTGAGGTGGAGATTCTGAGCAGGGAAGAAAAGATGGTTTGAAAGAGGAGTTAAGGAGGCAATCTTTGTTAAAAAAAGAGAATCCTTCATTAAATCGTAATGGAGGTTTAAGATTCAACCTTCCAGTTGTTTATAATGTGTCTGCTGAAACCCTGGAGACGCCCTGGGCATTCGGATGCTAAATAGGCACTCAAGGTGAGGCAGGGAACAATAGAACAATAGGCCCATCCCAGTTTCAATGGGCCATTAGCAGGAGGTCCCGCCCTGTGGGCAGGGCTCTCACAGAGTATGATATAAACAAGAGTTCTCAGACTTGTTTCTCTGATTGAGAAATGACTCTTGGATGAGAGTTGAAACGTTTTGTTTTTTCTAAAACAGAGTCCAGATGACTACAACTGAATCTTTTTTTCTACAATGGAACACTCCTGGACGAATGAGGGATTACACCGACATTTTACTACTACTACTAATAATAATATTTATTACCCCCCCACCCCCAAAATTTGCAAAAACAAATAAGTTAAACAAAACAGACACACAAATAGACATAAACTAGACCACTCTGAGGTGAACCCATCACTGCCCAAATATTTATTGTTCTTCAATCTTTTGATTGCACCCTGCATCTCCAATACTGTTATTTCAGCTCCTAATTTTTAATTTTGCTCTTCTGGCATGACAGGCAAATTGAGGGTGTCCAGGAAGAATTTATATCCTTCTCTTTATCCAATTAAAATGTTGAGATTTTTTTCTTTTATAGAAGGATTCAAACGCCGATTGAATTTGGTCTTGTTTGGTTAAGATTGTAATTTCTTTGCCTGTCCCTTGTTTTAAACATTGTTCTTTCATAGTGTGTTTTTTTTTGTCTTTCCTCCAAGTCTACAGCAATGTAGATAGGAGCATGATTACTGAGGTCCATTGTGCCTACATCTGCCTCTGTGATTTTTGGTCTTTATTGAAGCTAAAGAAATAGTCTATTCTGGAATATATTGCATGTGGATTTTAAAAAATGGTCATACCGGTAAGCACTAAGCCTCCTTTTTCCAGTCCATCTACTGCTTATTTATGCCCTACACTTTTTGCAAATCGTCGGTTAAATGATTTAGAAAAGGCCTTTTTCTTGGATCCACGGTTAGATCATATGGCGTGCTCTTCTCTGTGCACTCTCTGCTGTAAATATCACGAACTTGCGCTGAAGCAGCCAGCTGAACTTGTTTGTCTTCCTGTTGATGTTTGGAAGAGGTCCTCTTGTGAATATTTTGATTTCCATTTTATCAAGCACGTCAAATAATTTCAAGAAGTCTCTTTTCAAAACTTCAGTCTGTTACTGTCGTATGTCCACTGCACCAACGTGCACAATCAGCTGTTTAACTCCTCGATGTGCGGCCAAAACATTAGGAAGGAGTGACGTTATCTCAGAAATAGTGATGCTGGGAAAAGAATGTGTTTTCATTTTTTCATGCCTCACGTGACTTATCGCACCATCCCCTATCAGAGCAGTCTCAGTGACCTTGATGTTTGACACAGATTCTCTCATAGGCATTTTGGCCACGTAATGTATTACATTTTTCCTTTGTTCATTTACTTCAGTCTCTGAAAGTGGTCAGAATCTGTTTGTATGTTGTATTTTAATTGACTTTACATTATCTTTGTATCGTTTAGGCTTTGCATCAAGTTTGTTCCAAGATACAGCCTGGTCTTTAGAAAGTTTTGGAAATGACACAGAGTCACTCCTGTTTAGGTTGAAAGTAGCAGTTTTTCTTGTAAAAACTTCGGACTTCTTACAACTGGATGACACTGGAATTGTATCACGAGTCCTTTTTCAGATTCTAAAGTGAATACCCGTGCTTGTAGCTCATGAATTTCTTGTTGATATTTCCGACAGCGTTCACAAGTTTGTTTCTCTTCACCTGGACATTTCGCTGGCTCGTCAGCATTGTTTAAACTGTAAGAAAAATAAATCCTTGGGTTTACTTAAAATGTCACAAGGAAAAAAAAAAAAAAAGAAGGAAGACAAAAACTGATTAAAAAGGAAAATAAATAAGGAAAGCAGCCATAGCAGACTGGAGCAAGCAGGAAAGCGTCTGTACTCTTTGGAAGCAGGAAGCAAGAGTTCAAAGTGTGTTGTGTGTTGTTGTGTGTTGTTTTAGGTTGTTTTATGTTGTCGGTATTGTACAGTAATATTGCTGGTAATAATCTGTAAATGGATTTGTGTGAGGGGGTTGGACTTCTAAAAGCGAAAGCTTCCACCATCCCCCTTTTCAAACCAGGCAACTTCTGTATAATTGCTGGAAATGTGTGTAGTAAAATATGGCAGGTTTGAAATAAATACATAAATACAAATGAATAAATAAATAAAAGTATGTTGTTGGAACAAATATAATCAACCTAGCATTAGAAATAACAGCTGATAAATATGAATTTAAAAAGTGTGAAAGCCAGTACTCTCCCATCCACAGGTAGGCGCTCACGAGCTGTAGGCCTGTCAAGGCCAGCCAATAAGAAGGGCGAGTCACGTGGTCTTTGTTTTCATCGCGCCGACACTGATCACACATGCATTCGGAGTTCAAACAGTTTTTTTGGTTTGTGCGTTATTTTACGTGGACAATAACTGTGGTTCGCGCTCTTTGCGGCGTATTAACATCACGCAATCCACGACCATAACCCCAAAATGTCTGGATTTAGCACTGAGCTCATCGACTACCTCGAAGGGAGGATCACTTTCGAGGAGTTTGACAGGAGGCGAGATGAGCGGAAAACTGCGGTACCACCTTTTCTATTGCGTATTATTGCTATTTAATCAAACTGCAAATCTGCTGACTTTCTTCAACCTGACCTGGAGTTTAAACTCGTGTGTGTCCGTTTCAGGAGGACACACAAGCATCAGCTGCAGGAGAGGATGGTGACGAGAAGGAGGAGAAGGCTGCACCGTCCACATCTGCTACTGCGCTCATTGAGAAAATCGGTAACTTAAAGAATTAAGAATGTTTAGAATTGGTTATTATCTGTCACTAAAGATTTATTTTTAGATGATTTGTAAATACGTTTTTGATTCATCAACTAGACAAACTATTATTGAGTGACTGAAGTCTAACTGACAGTGGAAAGGAATTGAATGCATATGACGATATAAAGCAAGATCTGAAGTCTAAATGACAAAGAAAGTGCTAATAAGTCACACTCAGTTGATGTAAAGATTGATCCTGGTCCTGTTACAGGAAGAGGTGTAAGGGGCAAGCTTATTATTCTCAAAAATCAGCTAAATATGGGTGGACAGAGAACAAAAACAATACACACAGAACAGACACCAGAATAATGCAGACTTCAAAATGAAACAAAAACAGTACATACAAAAAATATATAAAGTAAGTGATTTTTTTAGACCAAACACAAATCCTATATAAATAATTTTATATAGGAAACGCAAGCTATTTATAGATATTTATATTCAGCCATATGCTAAAATAATAAACGTTCATTTTATTTCTCAATAATGTACACTTTGCACCCCATCTTGAAAGATGAAATTCAAAATGAATACTTTTTCTAGAAAAACTTTAGATTAAACTTTTGTTTCATTTTAAATACTTATGACCATGTGATTTTTTTTGTCTACATTTATGTTACATACATTTGAAGTATAAACATTATTTTGGGAAAATACAGAAACATGAACAAACAATACATTGAACTGGGTAAAGAAACACATCTTTTTTTTTTTTTGAGTATTTCTGCTTGAGGAAATTCACTTGTGCTCCTGTATTCTTGTACTTGTACTGTTATTTGTACACAGAAGCAGACAGACACAGAACTTTTTTTTTTTTTTTACATTTTCTAAAGTTATTTATAAAACACACAACAGAGAACATAGAACATGACCATATTTCTCGCTAGTTGCAATGATGAAGTTCATTTTGTAGATGTTTAACGTCTCAATAGTGCTGTTGCTTTTGATATTACTTGTGGTGTATGCAGTGTTTTCTTCATTCAATGCTCATGGCAACTGTACAGGATATGGCTATGCATTAGGCAGTCACTCGCAATGGCTTCTTGTAATTGCCCGGTTTCTAGTTTCTATTGAACCTTGAGATTTTTAAAGTAAATTCTTACTGAAGAAAGCATAAATATAGTTACTGAAGGCTTCTAGATTTTAACCTTTTGATTTAATATGATTCAGTTATCTTTGTTTTTTTATTTTATTTGTAAGGATTATTTTGGCCTGTAGGCTTTATTTGACTGGACAAAGCTGCGTGAAGGACTGGGTAGAGCCAGATTCAAACTCACGACCCTAACCCTAAGACCTAACCCGCTGCACATGTGTGCTATCCACTCGACCACGAGCAGGTCTTTGGCACGTGTATAGTCCAGATAACGATTATCACAATACAAATCATGACTATTTTAAAGCAAGACGAAGCAGATGAATAGGGAAAATCTTAAATTTATAGATATCAGTTTGAAACTTGTTCTGTAGCTTACTCCCATTAAAGAAACTGTATTACACGTTTGTCATCATATAATGTTTTCATATATAAATAATTGTATGTGTAAATATTGCACTGATTTGAAACATTGGTGTGTGTAGACACTACTTTTATGGCTGATCTTTTCAGAATCAGAAAGAGTTTATTGCCATTGTCAATGAACAAAATTCACAAATATAGGAACTTGTCTCGGCCTTAAGGTGCAACATAAAACACTCTTGAGGGAGAAAATGGCCTTTGAAGTTCTAATGTATCATGTAGATCTAGACATGCAAGTTATGGGAAATTAAATAATAAATACATTTTAGGTGCAGATTGGACAGTGTTTTTGTTTCCATGTGTAACAGTAAAATAAGAAAAATAAGTATTTGAACACCTTCCGATTTTGCAAGTTCTCCCACTTAGAAATTATGGAGGGGTCTGAAATTTTCATCCAAGGTGCATTTCCACTGTGAGTGACAGAATCTGAAAACAAACAAATCGTAAATTATTATTTTTATCGCTGCAAATAAATATTTGAACGCCTGAGAAAATGTGTTAATATTTGGTACAGAAGCCTTTCTTTACAATTGCAGAGGTCACACGTTTCCTGTAGTCCTTGACCAGGTTTGCACACAGTGCTGTAGGGATTTATGCAGCTAACTGGCTCAAATGAGTGCTACGAATTTAGATTAGTAAGTGGAGGTGGACTTTTTTAAGGCAGACTAACAGGTCTTCGAGAACCAGAATTCCCACTTTGGGAGAACTTGCAAAATTGCAGGGTGTTGAAATACTTATTTTCCTCACTGTATGTTAAGAGAGCATAGATTGATACATATATACATTGATACATTGATTGGTGCATAGACAGATAGATACTTAATTGATCCCCTTAGGAGAAATTCAGGTACCTTGTAACAAGCCAAAAATGCCAAAATCCACGCATAACCCACGCAAACATAAATAAATAAATAAGACTGATAAAAGTTATATTCCATAGTAATAAAGTACTCATGTTCAATTCCGTTCAGAACGCCTGGCACAGCTGTTATATACAGTCTGATTGCAGACAAGGCAAACGTTCTGTTCTGCATTTCAGTGAGAGGAGCTTTTTCCCGGGATTACTCTTCTCAGCTGCCATTGTGTCATGCAGGGTGTTTGATGTTACGCTGGATGTCCTGCATCAGAGCCCTCGTCCTCTCCGCCATAGCTCCCGCACAGAGTCCACCCTTTTTCTCACAGAAACACATTTATTGATCAACTTCTATAACAAGTTAATGTCCCTTGAGGTCATTACCGGTACAACATAGAACCCCAAAGAATACTAAGTAGAGCATTTCACTGCCCACATCAAATGACCTGAGTGCTTGCATGTGCCGACCTGTCCAGTTTGTGATCACGGTGGACTCCCAGATACTTCTAGATCTAAACCACCCCAAACTTTTCTGCATCTATTGTGACCGGTTGATGGGAGGCTTTCCTGCCAAAGTCAAAGATAATTTTTCTTGGTCTTAGATGTATTAAGGGTCAGACCATTGGCCTTGCGCCAGGCAGTGAATGTAGCCATAAAAGCTCCCTGTATTCGCCCTCTGCCCCTCCCCTTACACGTGCCACAATAGCTGTCCCTCTGAACATGACATACCTCAGTTTATAGGCAAGCTGTCCATTGTTATATATTTTTTTAAATGTATTTAACTCTATTAATTTAAGTTTAAGCTTCCTATTATATGCAAAAAAAATCAATTGTTCATCCCTATAGCAATGTGTTTTCATCATTCTGAAACCCATGGATTGTCTCCCCATTCTTTGCACATGTTAATTTTGGCTGGTTTTTCATTGTAGATTTGAGTTACCGTCTGTGTTTTGTCTTGCTTCATCTTACGCCTTCCCTTCTTCAGAGGGAGTCAGCCCCGGTGTCCAGATGGCATTCGCCTCCATCCTGGGACAGTCCCAGGCAGAGCGCTCTTCAGAAGATGAGGAGGAAGATGGAGAAGAGGAAGACAAAGAGGAGGAAGATGAAGGCGACACGTTGAGCTATGTGGACGATGTCGAAGATGAAGACTACCAGACGGAAGGAGAGGAGACCACCCAAGGGCAAGATTGGCGAGCTGAAGAGCGTGCAGGGCAAAAGAAGGCAAGCGGACAGCGAAAGAAAGACAGGAAGAAGAGGATGACGGAGGATGATGAAGAGAATCCTACGGCTGGAGATGTGTTTGCTCTGGAGATGGAGCTGAACCGAGAGAGCAAAAAGCTGATGAGGGTGAGTGCCAAGTATGGAGGTACACAAGTTCGAGTACTTCATGATGCAAGCAAACTTACAAAAAAGACTTGTCAAAATCATAAATTATACAGAGCTCGGGATTTGTGTCATCATATTTCAAAGCATTTTCAGATAGCCTAATGTTTAACTAGAATTAGGTAATTAATCTGATTTTAATGGCGATTCAGCTGTGTCTAATTGTCAATACTATACTTGTGGTCAAGAGGTCAACATGCAATCCTCTGTCAATAAAAGAATTCAGACTTTGCAGACTTTGCAGGAACAAAATAGTTTTGCCATTTTAAACCCTAATCCTGATTTTCTGACATTCTTTTTTAAACGGAATTACACAAAAACTGAATGCAAAATGTGTCACTTCTAATTTGTTTATTTCATATTTTGATTTAAGACTTATATTAACCAATCACAGATTTAAATGGCACTGTTTAAAAGTATGTCTTGTTTATGATCATAAAATTGAATAAAAATTTTATTTTGTCTTTGAAATTAAAAAATGAAATTGAATCGTAATCAATCAATCAATGAAGAAAGAAAAAGATGGATAACTTTTAATGCTGAATAGCCCAGCCCTATGTTAAACCAATTCAGATTTTAAGGTACTAAGTCGGCAATTGGCACATCTGGCCAGTTACGTAAAGTTTTGGTGTCTGATCCCGAGCTCTGTTGGTGTATTGTTCAGTTTATGACAAATGTGCAGCGTTTGTTACTCAATATTTACTTGTCTGTGCCCTTGTCTGCCCAAATGTTTGTCAAAGTAGAATTTATGAATTCATTAAAATCCCTTTAGAACAGATCGTTTTAAATAGCTTATGTTGTATTTAAGGTATGATCATGTTTTTACGTACATTTAAACACAATGACACTGTTACCAACCCAGTCAGAGTATATTCCCAAAACTCCAGCTCTTGTGGGATGCTTCTGTTTTTCTGAATGTGTTGCATATTTGGCAGATGGGAATACTTTTTTCGATTCATTTTCTCATCTGTAATAAGCTTGTCATTATTGCATTCTGCTTGGTTAGGAACTGTTAGTAATGACTAATAATCTCTGTTACAACAGAAGCGCCGTAATCGCAGCAAACTTCCTCGTGCGCTCAGAGGCCTTATGGGAGAAGCCAACATCCGCTACGCCAGAGGAGAGAAGAGCGATGCTATTTTGATGTGCATGGAGATCATAAGACAAGGTTGGCGACATAGAAATAAAACCAATTGTATGTAAAATAATGGCACCCAAATGGACTTGTTGTTGCTGCAGCTCCTATGGCTTACGAGCCCTTCTCCACCCTGACCATGATCTACGAGGACGATGGGGACATGCTGAAGGCCCTGCAGTTTGGACTCATCGCTGCTCACTTGAACCCCTCTGACTGCGACGAGTGGATCCGACTGGCCGAAATGTCACTGGAACAAGATAACATCCGCCAAGCCATCGTCTGCTACTCTAAAGGTTTGGGGAAAGAAACTGAAACTAATCACGGAATGATTTAAGGTGTACTCTGTAACTTTTCTGGTGGGGGTCTGACTCCTGGGAGATGTCATTGCTTTCCCTGGAATGTTCCCCAGTGTGGTATTAAAACTTGTATATGGTGCATTTAAACAATTACACACGTTTTTATTGCCCAAAAAAATATCTTTCAACGGGACATTGTATGTTAAATCAACTTTTATGAGCTTTTAATCTTGTTTAATCATCATTAGATTACTTAAAGTTGTATTTTGAGCGATTTATTTGAGCGATTAATGTCCCATAGTCCCTTTTCAAAAATAATAAATTAAAAAAAAAAAAAAAAATAATAATAATAATAAGGCCCAAAGGCACTGGGATAGGCTCCAGTCACCCGCGACCCCTAACGGGAACAAGCGGTAGAAAATGAATGAATGAATAATAATGACAATCTGCTGCTTATTTTGAACAGGAAGTCAAAGGGCCTTTTTCTATTACCGAGCCGTTTTAGAATCAATATTACAATATATAACGACAAAATGTAAAAGGATCATCTACTTATGCTGTAGTTCCATTCTAAGTACCTGAAAAAAGCAGAATGTCTTTTGTAAAAAGAGACATTCTTATCATCAGCGGGGTCTCTTTTTCCACTGATCTGACCTGTAATTTGGCTTTATGGTATCATCAGCATGACTCTCTCATCATAACGGAGTTTATTTTACAGTGTAACATTCCAGGAAAAAGCAATAAGATCTCAATGAAGACAAACAGAAAAGTCACATTGTGCACCTTTTAAGCTAAAGTAATGTACAATCCAAAAGTACAGACAAAAGTACATAAGACAATACTGTGTTTTTCTTAGCCATCAAGTATGACCCCACCAATGTGCGCTACTTGTGGGAGCGCTGTAACCTGCACATGCGTTTGGGGGAACACAGACCGTGCATGGACGGCTACCGCAAGATCCTGTCCCTGCTGCCTATGGAGGAGGGAGAGCACTTCATGCAGCTCTCCAAAGACATGGCCAAGTAAGACGAGAAGGACATTTCCCATCCCAAAAACTCAGAATTCTATTTAATTTTGCTTGGTTTTTCTAGTCAGTATCTTTTATTTTATTCAATTCTTCTTTGAATCGGTGTGTTTGAAATCTTATTTGGCTTTCTTTTTGGCTTTTCCACTGTGACTAACTGGGAAAAAGAGGCCTTAATTTGTCTTTAAATCTTTGTATTTGTTGGTCCAATAGGCTAAAATCACGAATATAATAACGCTTGCTGTTATTTGGTCCTAAATTTAGCCCATTTCAGTCCTGGTGTGGACTTTGTTTGGTCCTGTTTCTAGCCCTTGTTTAGTCCTGATTTAGTCCAGGTTCACTTTTAGATTTAGTCTTTGTTTAGTCCCAATTTTGTTGCAGTGTACTGAGTTTGCAAGTGTGAACGTACCCTTAAACTTGGACTAAACCAGGTCCAACCCACATCCAAACTAGCCCCACCAAAGCAGGACAAAAACCAAAAAGCCTACCAAACTATCCTCGTAAGAACTGGAATGGCGTTAGTTTATCATTGTACTGTGTGTGTGTAGGAGTTACTATGAGAGCAATGACCTCCCCGCTGCCCTGGGGGTGATAGAAGAGGCCCTCAGTCGACACCCTGATCTGGTCAGTGATGACATTGTCAACATGGCGGGCGAGCTGTACATCGCCAACCATCAGTACAACAAAGCAGTACAGGTACATGTCTTGAGAACTGGTGCTGACAATGGGAACTAATACTAATGGATCATTGAAATACTAATATATAGAATACTTTGTGTATTCTTTTTTTCATTTTAGTTGTTGGAGACGTTTTCGGGCATTCAGGTAGTAAGGAATGAGCCTAAAACTGATCCTACAGCACAGACGAGTACAGAGAATGAGACTGGGACAGCTGAAGGTGAAGAGAACAAAGATAAAGAAAGTACAGAGCAAGAACATTTGGAGGGGAAACCAAATGAAAAATATGGTGAGCACGAGTCAAAACCCATTGTATATTACGTAGCTACAATTTTACTTGTTGATTACGCAAATGAATTACACTTAAATGCAGGTTAATTAACAGTAATTAAGTATTCGCAGTAAAATTCAGAAGAACAAGACAAGCTTCTAAATGAACCTACTCATAAATGAATGAACCGTATCTATTTTATGTGCTTTGATATTTGTATTTAGCAAGTATAAAAGTATTCTTGATCAAAAGAAGTAACAGTGTGGATGGTCTTTAGCCTTCAGCGTGCGTGTCAGCCACAACAATGCCGGTATTGTTGAGCGTGTCATCGTCAGTTCAACCCTAACTGAAAAGCGCTTTGCTGTGATTCTAGCTGCTGCCTCTGGTGACAGGATCTTTTATGCTGCAGACAAAATTAGCTCTCAAATGAACCGTTTTGATTGTAGATTAATTGTAGAAATTCATTCAAACACAAAGTATACATTGTAATTGTTTTAGGGCTTGATGTGTGTGAAAATGCATCTACCATTGAAATGATTTACCCCTTTACAGTTAGTTTTCACTCTTTTTTTTTCCTTCCGATGTATTATCACTGCGACTTATTTCGCCATGTGTCTTCGCGCAGGGGAAATTACGGAGGTGCTGGTTCCAGACACTGTCCCTGTAGATCTAAAGGCCAAACTCATCGTCAGCCTCATCCACCTGCAGATCTTCAGCCCTCTCGAGGTAAACCGTGCTGTAATAACCTATATTACATTATTTAGTAGCAGTAAAAGTCATATTTTTTCTATGTTGACAGGGTCTGGTGGCTTCGCTAATTGAACAAAGCCCAGAGGAAATAGGGGACTTGTATCTGGATGTAAGTGAGGCGTACTTGGAGGAGGGCAAGTATCTCCTAGCGCTGCCCCTTCTCACCTCGCTGGTCATATCGGAGAAGTACAACCTGGCAGTCGTCTGGCTCCGGCACGCTGGTATGGTATTTCAACTGAAATGTAATTAGTCAAAGTAATGTCGGCAATAAAATCTGTGATGAGACTTTCTGAACCCAGGAACTATCACTGGGAATAAGATGGACGCAACCAAATCTCATATTTACTAAAACTCATTTAAACAATCCAGATTATACTTGCAAGTTTAATCATTAGAATTCATTGAGTCACCAATAATGGCAGAACACTTTTCTTTACTTACTGACAGCTGTTAAATTAGTATCAACAAATCCAAATGTGAAGTCATGTGTACATTTTGTTTACTCTAGTAGGGAAACATTTTTTTGTAATAAGATAAGATTTGAGCTTCAGAACAATTACAATCAGTAATGTACATAACTCATTATAGATACTAACTTACTCATTTTTGGTGTTTAATTTGGCCATTTATTTATTGAAATTCATGTTTTTAGCAATATTGTGCATTTAATAAGGGTTTCATGGATTATCCTTCTTTTAGGTTATTGTTTCAGTCGTATAAAGTACTTTTAATAGTATAGTTTATCGTGCTATCTTTTAAGCACAATAAAGAATATCAATAAAGAATTTAGCAGACTTGTCATATTTGTCAAGGGCACTGTTTTATATCTTCTGTTCTAACCCTGGTGTATATGGTATCAGAGTGTCTGAAGGCTTTGGGGCACATGGAAACTGCTGCGGACAGTTACTCCAAAGTGGTGGAGAAGGCTCCACAGCACCTGGAGGCTCGTCTGTCTCTGGCCACACTCCTACAGCAGCTGGGACGTCCCAAAGAAGCACTCAAAGCCCTGGAGCCCATGTACGACAGTGAGACGCTAGCTCAGGACTCTGCCGCTGCACAGAAGGCAAGTGTGCCAGCTGACTGGGGAAACGGAATAGACTCAAGTCTAGATTTGGTGACATCTGGTGGGCAAGATGCAGATTGCAATTCCAAACGGCCTACTGGTTTTGAGCATGTGATTAGCTGCGGTAGTGAAAATGATGCCCCTTATCCTTATAGTGAACAGTCAAGTTTATATAAAGACGAGTTCATTGTCATTTAGTTTTGTTCAATTCAAAATGTCTTATGTTTGTTTTATGTATCCCATTTTCAGGAGCTGAAGCTGTTGCTGCATCGTTCAACATTACTCAAAACACAAGGACAAACCGAGGGCTATTTAGATTCAATGATCAGTATGATCTCCATGCTGCTAAAGGTACAGCACACTCTACAGTGTTTGAATGCAGATTACTCTGTAGGTGTCCAGCAAATGAATCATTTGATCATACGTATGTAAACCAAACAAATAAGATGCACTTATGGTAAACTGATAACCAATAGTCTGGGTTTTTAATGTTTCTGAGGGCATACAAACAAAGTAGCATTTTATTTCTACAATTATTTGGAAATTGACTTGGTGATAGTCTCTTCTTACTGTTATAATTAATGCTGCACTATGTAACTTTTCTGGTGGAGAGTCCGTCACCTGCTTGTCTTTATGGAGACTTTACTGAATTGTCTGGAATGTTCCATAGAATGGCACTAAAATACATGTCAAGATTTTATGTTTTTAATGCCTGACGCACACCCAGGCCGACATTGTAAATAAGAATTTGTCCTTAAAGTTTTGCCTAAAATAATATACTTTTTCTGACCCTTTCATTAATTTGACTGAAATGGCAATTTTTTATTTTTTTTACACACACACACACACACACACACACACAAACGGAAATACATTTGCGTCAATTAAAATATATATATATATTTATATATTATATATTATATATCAATTTATTATTATTATTTATTTATTTTTGGGTCAAATATGCACCTTGTTGTTGACCTACCGTTTGACTTAAATTGAAGTAAATGTATTTCCATGTCCTTCTTGTAGGTGGCCATGCAGCGCGCCAAAGTGACTGTTCGCTGTGTAAACACATCCGGGGAGACCCACCTGAGGCTTGTGAAGGCCGAGGCCCTGGAGCCTGAGATCACTGACCATGAGGCGGCCTATCTGGACAACACTGGTATAGTTCATTAGGTGTTGATTTGCCTTCATAGGTTACAATGGCCTGTTCCTGGAAGCCTAACTGGCTCACAGAGGCCAGAGCTGGCAGGAGAATATCCACTGTCAGCACCTTTTTGCAGTTTCCATATGTGAACACAAAGCTGGCAATTGTTGGAAGCAGTTTAAAACCTGGCTTATTCCGGCCTGTTACAGGAGCATTTTGTGCCATCTGATTTTCAAATGACTACTTACCATACAGTTGTGCAGCGGTAATAATTATTTAGAACCAGTTAGCACAAAAGGTATAATGTAAATTTTATGAAAGACCATTTCTTTGAGCTAACCCAGTAGTTTAAAATACCAATACTCAATACCAATAAGGCATAAAAACCTTACTAATTAGTGTGGAATACATCTTCATTTGGTGTGTCCAGGTAAAACCAATGTGCTGTCTAAGGAGGATTGGTGGCAGTTGCTTTTGAGCTGCCTGTTCACCCTGTGTGAGGTGCACCGGTACGAGGAGACGGACCTGCTAGTGGAGTCCGCCATGGAGTTCTACTCTTTCTATGACAACAAGGAGAAGAGGAGAGAGCTGGAGTTTATCGGCCTGTCCGCTACTATTCTGGACCAAAACCACTACAAAGCGTACAACTACATTAGGTATGAAGACCCAGGTCGAAAAGTGATTGTTCGTTATTGTCAGATGTCTAAAGAATAATTCTATTTTGTTGTTGTTGATAGATTGATGTTAATGGAAAATGTAAATCTGCCTCAGCTTTGGAATGTTTTTAACCAGGTAAGTTTCAGAATCGGAATCAGAAAAGGTTTATTGCCATTGCCATTGAACAAAATTCACCGGCTTGGAACTTGCTTTGGTGATTCGGTGCAACATACAACGATGAACAATAATAAAAACAAGATATATCAAATCAAATAAGGCATGCATTAAACAACAAAAAACATATTGGTATATGCACAAAATGTACAGTTAAATTTACAGATGTAGTGCAGAAAGTGAACAGTGCAATGAGTGGTTTTTAAATAAATGATAGTTAGACTCACTAGTGGTCAAGGGGCTAGACAATCGAACTAAACAAGTGAGAAAAGTTATGAATTCAAAATGAGTGTTTTTTCTTGTTTTTTTTTTAGTTGACTTCCAAGTCCTTGCACCAGCGTCACCACCGGTTCTGCCTGAGACTGCTGCTGAAGAACCCCGACAACCACGCTCTGAGTGTGCTGTGTGGGCACAACGCTATGGTGTCCGGGAGCTTCAAACACGCCCTGGGTACACAGTAACAACATTTACATTCTACATTTCACTACCGGTGTATATATTTTCTACTCATTCTTTTTTTTAAAAAAAAATATATTTCCAGGTCAGTATGTCCAGGCATTTCAAACTCACCCCAAAACTCCTTTGTACAGTTTGTGTTTGGGGCTCACGTACTTCCACATGTCGTGTCAGAAGTATGTGGCCAAGCGACACGCGCTGATCCTACAGGTACAGTACCTTTTTATTGCCTTAGCGGCATTGGTCATAGGTTTTGAAAATACATGTATTGTTCGTATTCTTCAGGGTTTTTCCTTCTTGTGGCGCTACGTGGAGCTGCGTGGAGAGTGCCAGGAGAGCATGTATAACATCGGGCGGGCATTGCATCAAATAGGCCTCACTCATTTGGCCATTCATTACTATCAGAAAGCACTGAGTCTGCCACCAGAGAAACTAGAGGTACAGTACTATATGAATTGAATTAAAGGTGCAGTATGTAACATTTCTTGTGGGGTTTATGCCACCTGCTTGGAGCTGTTTTTGTTTTGCCTTGAATGTTTCACAGAATGGCTTTTATGGAGACCTAGTATGCAAAATTGACTTTTAGGAGCATTTAACCACTCAAATTTGTATTCGGACTGATTCATGCGTATTTGAGTCATTCTCCTATGAACAAGACGCCATTCCTGCATTTTTTTTAGAGCTGTTTGGATTTATCTTTCAAATATCGTTAATTACCCAGAGCGTTATGCAGGCCCCCATTAAATTATAGAATTCATACAACCTATTTAACAAATGTTTGAACTATTTTCCCCTGTGTTTCCTCAGGGCATAGAAGACGACCAGGTGGATCTACGAAGAGAGATTTCCTTCAACCTGTCACTTATCTACCAGGCCAGTGGAAACATGGAAATGGCCCATCAGCTAATAAGGACACACTGCATTGTTTGAAATATATTCGCTAACATGAGTCTCTTTAAACTTGAATTTGTAGTTTTAAATGTACATATGTCTTTGCTATAAACTGCCCAGTGTAAATATGTACAAAGCATAATTATATTGTATTGAGGTTGGCCTTGTTTGTCGTGTTTCTGTGTCACTGTGACTAAAGCAAATATAACACACTTTCTTTGTTATAGTCTGAATTATGTCTGGCAGATTATTTGTCACAATCCTCTCTTCGATTGCCACTGTCTGCTCTGATCAGTCCTTTGTGGTCCTTCACGTCATACTATTTTTGTTGCTGTTCTTTTCCTGTTTTACCTCCTACCAATACACACAATTTAACAAAAGATGAGAACGGTTTTGATGGCTGAATTTTCAAGTAAAACATTTGATCAGCAGGAAGAGGTATTTTTACATCCTGACTGATGGTCTGTCTGCAGAATACTTTCCAGCATACAGGCTAGAGACGACCCCAACTAAAAGCAATGACATACAACATCCTCAGTACATTTCAAATCCTCTGCACCTAGTCTTTGTAGTTTTATTTATCTTGTTAGAAGAGTTAAAGAAGTAAAAACGTGTTTGCCTCCTTAAGCATGGGACTGCAGTATTTCATGCTTGGTAATTTGTTTGGAATACTTTTCAAAGACTGGCCAAACTGGATTTAAGATACTAGTGCAAACTCTATATAAAAAAAAAAAAATACAGGTGACAGACGATAACGAAGATTAAATGTATCTTTTCAATTTGTTTCAGTGTTCCAACATTTGGTGAAGTTGAACTTTTGATAAATTTTAAAGGCAAAGTAACAACTGCATCCTCCATTCTGGGAGTATGACGGTTCACGTTTCCAGAATCTAAAAACCGCCATTTACTGCTGCCCATTTATGGTATGATGGGGGCCGATGCTGTCCCTTGTGGTAACCATGTGGGGTGGGGTCCATGGAAAGTGTCCTAAGTATTCCAGGCTACTGTTACTACCTTTCTATGTCTTTTTGACGGTAAGCTCTGCTTTTCTATGTTGTATCCACACATCGCAGAGACTCATTTTTTGCAACTCAGATAATACCTGTATGGTCAGTTACGTAAGAGGTGAAATGTTTTTTTTTTTTTTGTAATAGTTAAATGGTGATCCCCAAGGCGCACAGCTAAGAAGTCACCAAACAGAGCCAGGTGCTCCAAGTACCAGAGTAATTTTATTTTACAATTTAAAAAATACTAAACGTTGTAATATACGTAACAATTGCTATAAGAGTTAAATACTGGATTAAAGACGCCTTCGTTCATTCGCTTCCTTCAGGCTTTCTTCAGACCGTGCAACGAGCCAGGCAGCGGAGGGGCTGAACAGCAACACCGCAGAGGGGCCAGAAGGCAGCAGCCCAGTAGAACAGCAGAATAGCAACAACAAAAACAAGAGCAGGAGCAAGAACAAGCCGGTGCCGCCCCTGTTGTTTTTAAATAACCTAAGCTCCGCCTCTGGAATGCAGAAATTGTATACAAAATGAAGATTCCCCGCGCTTCCAGATTTATACTATTGAGATTTATACTCACCTGGACTGCATGTGGGGTGGAGTTTTGGTGTTTAGTCCCACTTTAAGGCCTCATTTTGTTGTGGTGTGTTTGGGTAGACACAAACGCATCTGAAATCAAAGCATAGAACTATTTATAAGCACTATGAAGTTCCCTGGGTATGGAATATACCCAGAGTTGTCTGGGTCCAAACGTTAAAGACAAATCAGTGGAAAGAAACTATCTTACAATAAATAATATAAGCCATTTTTCAAATAAATTTGTTTCAGCCTTTTTTTTGTTTTCAGGCCCAGATTAAAATCAGAAAAATCATTCGATAATTCATGTCTTAGTAAAATGTATCTCTTGAAGAAAACCAGACTTCATTTATTGTTTATTGCAGCTTTAAATTTGAAATGACTGAATAAGGCTGGAATAGCACTGGACCAGGCTAAACTGACAAGAGTGCAGCCGAGGTTCAAAGGGGTGCAAAGACTATACTCTTCCATTAAGTGTCATTATTTAATACACCTGAAATGAGGGTGCAAACACTGTTAAATGAGGTTGCAATGCACCCTTTTGCACCCCTGTAAACCTGGGCCTGCACGTCCACCAGAATAGTTACATTGTGGCCTTTTAATAAATATAATACAATAATATTCTATTATGCTGCATATTCTTTCAAACAATAAACAACAATAAACTTGTTTGTTTGGTTGCAGGGGCCCAAATATGATCATCATCATCAAGTTCATGTTGGAGGCAAAGCAAATTCAATTAAACAATCCTATATCCATGAGGGGCTTAAGTATATATATCTGTGATGTAGCAATGTGACCAAAACATAGGTGTAGGTGCATATTGTGACTTGTTTAGACCAGCTAAATGTAAGAGCATTTTTGGTTGGAGTGTGTTAGCTGTAAAAAGCCCACAGACAGGGACGAAACTCTGTTTGGTCTGGAGGGGGGGTCCAAAATGTATAAAAATTATAACGCCTTTAACGGTTTAAATGGGGTTGTAAAAATACAACAACTAATGTATCGGTGTAATCCCTCATTCGTCCAGGAGCGTTCCATTGTAGAAAAAGATTCAGTTGTAGTTATCTGGACTCTGTTTTAGAAAAAACGATATGTTTCGACTCTCATCCAAGAGTCATTCTCAATCAGAGAAAAAAGTCTGAGAACTCAGGTTTATATCTTACTCTGTGAAAGCCCTGCCCACAGGGCGGAACCTCCTGATAATGGGCCATCGAAACCAACTTGGATGGGCCTATTGTTCACTGACTTTGGCTCCCTCCTCCCTGAGCATCCGAATGCCCCGGGCGTCTCCAGGGTTTCAGCAGACCATTATAAACAACTGGAAGGTTGAATATTAAACCTCCATTACGATTGGATAGGAAGGATTCTCTTTTTTAACAAAGATTGCCTCCTTAACTCCTCTTTCAAACCATCTTTTTTCCCTGCTCAGAATCTCCACCTCACTGTCTTCAATAGAGTGGTTTGTGGCTTTGAGTATGAAGATGATCAGCGCTCTGGGTCCTGAAAATCGCATGTCTTCTGTGCTGATAAAGCCTCTTGTGAAGTGGCTGTTTAGTCTCCCCTATGTACCGCTCTTTACAACTTTCGTCACTGCATTGGATAGAATACACAACATTGCTCTGTTTTTGTGTCGGCATCTTGTCCTTAGGGTGAACCAGTTTTTGTCTTAATGTGTTGCCTGGTTTGAAATAAACAGGGACTTCGTGTTTTCTAAAAAATCTTTGCAGTTTTTCAGTCCCGATACATAAGGGATAGAGACACCAACTAATGTAAGTATTTCCCATTTAAACCGTCAACATTTATTCAGAAATCAGTTTAATTACAATTTTAAAAGTGCAATCATGTTTGGACAAAATCAACAAAGACATTGTATTATCAATAAATACAGTCAAACACTAAATCTATTTTTGTAGGTTTCAGGCCCCTCGACCCCCTGTTATTTCCGCCTATGCCCACATATCTGAACCAGTTACACTGCAAAGTGAAGCAGTGGCTGAAATTAAATCAAGCCTGTGAACTCTAAAGCCATCTTAAATTGTATAAATCTGTAAATCTGTTCTTCTGTGCTGCAAGTTGTATGTCTGTGTTACTGCTTTTGTCGGGGACCAGATCTGCAATTTAGCCTTTGGCCTATAGACATGACATCGGTTAATGGCTATACTCTCTGTTCTGTCATTTTAAAATTCTTTCATTTACTATAATGCGACCGTGCTGGGGGCCCCCGGAAGCGTAACACCGGAGCCCGGACCTCAGCTTGGACGCCCTCGCACTCGCTCCACAAGGGGGTGGTGATGGGAGGCGCTTCTCCAGTTAATTTGACGCTGAGGTCGCGGAGTGTAGACTAGGAACAACATCACCTTGTTTTAAAAGTTCTACAACCTGTAATCTTTAATCATCACCCTCTTTTAACCAGCCGCTTGGTTAGGATTGATCTCACTTTGGCACGATTATGCGCGGTTAGTATGGGAATAACACGGATCGGAAACCAGGAGGCGGCGGATGTAAAGCGGTCCAGGCAAATAAATAAGATATGAACGTACACCCAGCTTGGAAATATCACAAAGGAGAAGTAAAACGACGATATGGCAGCGGTGGTATTTAACGTAGACGACCGCCTAAAGTAGGTTTTGGACGCGGGGTGAAGAGAGCGGATCCGTGGAGGTAGGACACACCGAGGGAGAGGCAGCGGAGTGTGCCCGGGTTTCGAAGCTCACCACGCGGCTTGGTAGCAGATGAAGGCTCGGTGTGGTGGTGTCCTTCTGGGCCCGATGGACACCCGACGAGATTTATGACTACAGTGCTCTTTTTGACGCATTGGAAAGGGTACGACAAGGCAAAACAACATCGCACTAGCCACGGTAAGTCGCAGCCGATTGTGTTTATTTATTTTTTATGCATGGTGTCTGGCTATAATTTGCACGAATTGATGTGGCACCAATCACCATAATATTCATCATAGTTCCAGTACCTACTGTTGTGGTAACTTGGATGAAGTCATCTTTTTTTATATACAGTAAATGAGATATTATGGACAAACAATTCAATATAGCTGATACAGTAATACTTTTAACAATGTCCTTCAACCTGATTTGTGATGCTATTATTTTGGCTTGCACACCCAATGCTAAACGTCAAAATCTTCAATATTCTCCAGAAACGTACACAATCAGATCAATTGGACGAGCCCAGCAGCAGCTCATCTCCTCCCATTTCCTCTCTAATAGCCATGACCCCAGTGATCTGTATGCAAGCAACAGAAATGTTGGTGGAGAGGAAATACCATAATATGACATTGTTTTGCTTGTCCCTGGGTGCGGATCATTATGGTTTGTGTTTAAAGGCAGACAGTGAGAGTGGGATATTTCTGAAGCAAGCATTTGTTTGCACCTGCAGCCTCAGCCAGACAGGTGACAGATTGGAGAGAGAGCGAGAGAGATGGAAGGTGTGGTTTCATCACATTCTTTCAGTGAAGATGGAGTGGAGGTGATGCACACAGTATTTAGCTTTAAAGGGGGCACATAATGCCCAATCAACTTTAATCTGCTTTTAACCTTGTTACGACAGTGGTTCCTCATCATTACTTTACTTAAAGTTGTATTTTGATTCATGCACGTTAGCGTAATCCTGTACTGTTATACAAGGCTTGAGTGTACTGTTCACCTACCCCCTATCCCAGCCCACATCCTTGTACTTAGTTGTGATTATTTGGAAAAATTAAGTGATCAATATAGGGTTCCAAGATGCCACGCAGACACTCAACGTAGACTCAAATATGCAAATGACAATCCGCTTGTTACAGTGAAATGTCACTATGAAGAGGCGGGGCTTATCAGTTATGTAGTTTTGAACAGGAAGTCAGTGGACCTGTTTCTATTACTAAGCCCCTTTAAATCAATATTGCAGTTTACAATGAACAAAATGTAAAATGATGATCTACTCATGTCATTGTCCATTATTATGTACCTTTAATTTAAGTAAACAACAATAAAGTCTGCTGCCAGCTTGTTGTCTTCATGGAGGTTATTGCTTTCCCTGGAATGTTCAATAGTATAACATCACCATTGACGACACGTGGCCAAGTTACAGGTCAGATCTGTGGATATGCAAGCCAACTCAAAGTAAGAATGAAGGTATCTTTTAATGCAATAAAAGAACCTGTAATTGTAAAAGGCAAGAAGCCATATGTTGAATATTGAACAGTCAAGGCAAAACAATAAAATTGAGAACAAGCAGGTGGCGGACCCGCCACCAGAAAAGTTACATAGTGTACCTTTTAACTTGCACATTTATGTGATTTTATCTTTGACATTATTGTGAAGTGGAGCCTACAAACTTAAATACATTTACATTATAAAGGTCTGTCATTTTGTTGATGTAATTTGGGAACACATATTAAAATAATTAAATGTATCAATCAAAGCACTTTATAGAAATCCTTAAGCTACTTTGTTTGAAAATTGATATAGTATTTTGAATGTACAACTACATGCTAAAAGAACAATACTGACACAACTGGAGCATTAAAATATAAAGGACTGGTAAACTGCCAGAACATAATGCTGGCTTAACTGTACCTGTTATTCACACAAACAGGATTGTATTTAAATGTGTATTAATTGTTAATAAACTATTATATGTTTTTAATAAACAACTTACCCAATAATTACCATTGAAGAAATCCAAAGTAAAACGGAAATCTAAACTCTAGACATGTTATTAGTCATATTCGAGCTAGCATTCATACCTCACTGTTTTGTGAGAAGAAATATTTACTCCTGTTTTATTTTTATTTTTTTAAAGAGTATTCGGCATTGGCTTTATTTTCTTGGTGTTTCCTTATTATATGAATTATATTTTTTAGTTCAACCGTAAATTAAGTAGTATATAGGGCGTACAGTGGGCCAATATTGCTATTCATGTATTTCAGCTTCCTGTTTGTAGGGGCTAGTTGGAAGAATTTTGCCCATTCAAAAAGTCTAATATGATCATATTACTTGTGGTGTGTGGTTTATTTAACAAGTCATCTTTTATACGTTGCAAATGTTGAGCCAAGTGTTACATGTGGATCTTGTATATTTTTAATTGTGGTGAAACCAAAGGAAAATTTCCACATCTATGGACAATAACGTTTTTGTATTCTTATTCGTATTTTGTTTTGAATTGTCCATTGCTATGGCAACGGTGCTAGATCTTCGTCACTCTGCAACCCATGGCTATGCTTCTCATGAAGGGCACTACATTTTAACTGTGAGACTTCCTAAATTCCATCAACAGCAGCACCGCTCTCCTCCCTGTCACATCCTATTGGTCATCCTCCCGTCACTGGTGTCCCATTTCAATAATGCCCCCCCTTTCTCACACACGCACACACCCACATAGAGAGAGTGGCACACAGGAATGCAATGGGTGTAGTGGGGAAGGGGTCAGGAAGCTGTCTCATCTAATGGGACCGCCTCATTGTTCTCCAAACATGCTACGGCTATTTCAAGACTTCATAGTTTCATCACAACAATTTTAAATTATGCTAATAAAATTTTAAATCCCCCCCTTTTAATACCAAACCATGCTCATTTTTTAATCTTGCATAGTTCAGTAACATCCCATTGCTGCTTGACTTGCTGCTCATGTCTCCCCAGATGCAGCCCCACCTATATCTGAGGTCTATTTCGATTCCAGCGGAAGAAAAGTTCATCCACAAAAATGTATTGGAAACGTCATGTGCTTGTTAACAACACCAGTCTTTGGAGTTGGAATTAGAGTGAGCAAATGGTCAGATTTTCTGCATGCGTTTCTAGCTTAAACAGCATACAGTGGCCTATGTGCATTTACCAGCAGCATCACTGACTCGCAGTGTATTGATGTCTGTGCCTGGCTCTGTTTTCACTGGGTTGGGGTGTAGCCTATTTTTAGTCGCAAAGTCTCACCGTGTAAAAATAACTTGCAAGACTTGGCTTTATAGATCTCTACAGTACCTCATGCAGTTATTGAAAACGAGGAAAATTTTTTTAGCTTACTGTGACCTCTTTTATTCATGTTCCCCTATAACAATAACAATAACAATAATAGCATCAAATTAAATCTTGTATTTTAGAGGAACATGCCACTTTATAAACGGGGCCATTGTCATTGAGGGTGAAGTGAGGAACAGTAATCGACCACAATCATGTAGCTACACCGGGGTCATAAGTCATTGATGAGTCAGCACTTGCTGTCCAGTGCGTCTGTCTGCTCCCTGTCTCCGCTGTTAAGGGCCCAGGTTTTATTTATAGATCATACTCCATCTTGTCTGTGCCATTTTCCCTTCTAGGGCAGGGAATCATAAAGAACCTGCCGATTTCACAATGAGCAATATTTGGCAAACAATATTGCTATTATCATTATAAATGGATAAATTAAAATATAATGGTAGCGTTACAGAGACTATTTACAAACACAATTTGAGGACCACTGTGGCGGTTCCTGAGTGCCATGTTAAATGGAGAAAAGCTTTAAAGATGAGTTAATACATGAATTGATAAATGCTTTTATTTAACAAAAAGTTTTAATAAAACTATTTTAAAAGAACATTTAATACATCATTTAACATATACTTTTGCTAAAACAGTTTTTAAAAGTAAATGAAACAATTACTTAATACATTTACAAATCCTTTTGCAAACTTTATTAGCTTCTCTGATTAGCTTCTCAATTTAGCTTTTCCATGGCCCTCCTGGTCCTCCTGGCTAACGTAAAGGGAATAATGAAAGGAAACTAGTAAGGAGCGCTCTGATTGGTTAGAGCAATTTGTAAACCAACTTGCAAACCAATCAGTGCTCCTTATTTATTCACTTTAATTATTTGGATTACAAGGAGGACCAGGAGAGCAACAGTAAAGCTAATCAGAGAGGTTAATCCATGGAAGTATATTTAATTGATCCATGGGTAATTGCAAAAGGTAATACCAGGTACTTGCAATAGTTTTTCTAAAAGGATTTGTAAATTAATTAAGTTACGTTTTTACGAATCCATTTGCTAGTGTTTTAAAAACAGTTTTGATCAAATATTTTGTTAATCAATTTTGTTGTCATACCTTTTATACATACATTTTTAACATTTTTTTTAAAAGACTTTAAAGATTCAGTTGTCTTTATATATAATTTATATATATATATATATATATATATATATATATAATTTATATATATAAATTATATATATAATTTATATATATATATATATATATATATAATATATATATATATATATATATATATATATATATATATATATATATATATATATATATATATATTATATATATAATTTATATATTATATGCCTCATACCCCAGATTGTTGTTGCTCTACCATGGTTCAACATCAAATTGGGAACAGGAGTGTTGTGGAAAACTTAAATAACAGTTATCAAGAAATAAAGTAAAAACAATAGAGCAGAGTTTGTTTTTTCCCAAAAATCAATGGTTTAATTCTGTTGTACAATCAGAATTAATCTTAATCAGTGTCCCTTCAAGTCCCAAGGGCCCCACACAAGAGGATTCACCTTCTTTTATAGAATACAGGTAGAACAAATCACATGACATACTTGAATATTATTGGCCCGATGGGCTAAATGCTAAGTACAAGAACATGGTGGGTGTTTGTTGATTGCATTCAAACTTTGGCTGTCTGGCTGCTGTTCAAAAACAATGCCCTGGCAGCAGGCGAGGTGTTTGCAAAGAGGCCCATCCTGGACCCCTGTGGTTCGAGCACACCTGAGTGGAGCCAGTCTTTGAACAGCGCCACCAGGGCTCCTGGTGGATTTAGCATTTGTGGGAAAGAACAGGGCATGGGGGGGTCATTTTACATGGAGACGAGTTATGTATTTTCTGCCATAACAGGAGACGGGGGTTAACAGTTAATTGTGAAACATGTTCTTAACTCTCGGTAAATTTTCAGTTTTTGTTTGTCAGTTTCTCTTTTGCTATTGACCTTCTGTTCTGAAAGTTGACTGTCCGGACCCGGGCCCAGCTGTGGACTGAACCCAGCCCTAATGCTGGGATTAGGCTTCTGTCTCCCACGGCAACCCATCCTCATTCTCTCATTTAATCTCAGTGAGGCTGAAGGACGTTTACCTCCATATAACCTCACGTGTGTCGATATGTGTGATTAGTTCAACACGTATGGTTGTGGGATTGTGCTACTGGTGGTGACGGATTTTAATTTGTTTGAGGGTTTTCGGTATTTGACAGAGGAGCAGAAGGGATTGGAGAGTGAGTGAGTGTGATTTAATTCATGGCGATTCGTGCAGATTGGAGGAGTACACATGGCGCTCCACATGGACTCTTGTTTGTGTGAGTGAAGCGAGGATCAGCACTTAGGCCGCTGTTAAAGCAGATGTGGAGCTGTGGAGGAGGCATAATGATACAGTAGTGTTGTTTTGAACCACACAGTTCAAAGTCCAGACTCTCTTCTCCTGTTCCTTGGTGAAACAGTATATTATAGTAATAGTACTGACTTTCTATCTTTTTAGTACACCGCGTTTCAAATTATTATTCAAATTGTGTTTAAGTATCATGAATATAATTTTAGTTAGTTTTCCAGTAAACTCATGAATGGTTTTGTGTCTCAAGGCACTTTTGGTCAGAGAAATTAATCTCAGACACCTGTGCCAATTAGTTTGCCAAGTAGGTTCAATTGAAGGAAAAACTATTTAAGAAGGATGTTTCACATTATCAAGCAGAGTCAGACATACATTTTCAATCAATATGGGGAAGAAAAAGGTTCTCTCTAGACTAAAAAGCATGAAACAGTTTAATGCCTTGGACAAGGTATGAAAACCTTAGATATTTCATGAAAATTTAAGCGTGATCATCGTACTATTAAGACATTTGTAGCTGATTCAGAGCACACTCGGATTCGTGCAGATAAAGAAGGCACAATGAGGAATGTTGCTGCCAGACAAATACATTGGATTAAGAGAGCAGCTGCTAAAATTCCATTACAAAGCAGCATACAGGTATTTGAAGCTGCTAGTGCCTCTCGAGTCCTGCGAACCTTAAGGTGTAGGACCCTCCAGAGGACTGCAGTTATGCATAAACCTTCTATTTGGGCACCCTTAACCAATACTTACAAGCAGAAACGGTTCCAGTGGGCCCAGAAATACATGAAAACTAATTTTCAAACCCTGGATGGAGTGGTGGATGGTTGGTGTACGGTCACCATGTTCCAACAAGGCTGTGACATAAGCAAGGAGGTGACAGAGTCATGTTTTGGGCCAGAATCATGGGGAGAGAGCTGGTCGGCTCCTTTAGGGTCCCTGAAGGTGTGAAAATGACCTCTGTAAAGTATGTGGAGTCTCTGACTGACCACTTTCTTCCATGGAACAAAAAGAAGAACCACGCTTTCCGTAACTAAATCATCTTCATGCATGGCAATGCATCATCTCATGCTGAAAGGAATATCTCTGCATCATTAGCTGCTATGGCCATAAAAGAAGAGAAACTAATGGTGTGGCCCCCATCCTCCCCTGACCTCAACCCTATTGAGAACCTTTTGGAGCATCCTCAAGTGAAAGATCTATGAGGGCGGGAGACAGTTCACATCCAAACAGCAGTAACTTGTGACCTGCTAATGCTTCTATTTAACACATTTTCCATTTTCAGTTCTTTTTTTCAGTTCGAATTGTACCCTAAAGGTTGATTATGATGTCATTTATATTGACTATTTAGCAATATCAGAGAAAATGTCATTTGCATAATCATTTGGCATGCAGTGTATTATACATTAATAATTTTCCCCCTCATGAGAACTAAGTTCAGTCATGGAGCTGCAGATATTTGTGCATGATTACAGATAAGTGGTTACCTTGCACTGAAACCGAATAGACACTTAAGCGTATCTGGAACTGATATATCGCCCAGCCTTAATTTTGACCCAACTTTAGACCAGATCAAATCTTTAACTTAATTTTCACACAATCAAAGCAGAATCATATATTGCAGTATAATGTAACTTATAATCACTTTATTTCGTGAAGTTATTCTCTGCCTCACTTCCTCACTCCTCGGCCTCCTGGGTGTGGCGTTTATGTGCAGACAATTGTATCTGCGGGAGGAAAGGAAACAGAACAGTCCTTCATTAGCACTAGGATCAACGCAGCAACGGATACACAGATATTAGTGCATAATGACCCATTGCCATGGCAACGACATGCAAACCTGCGTGAAAGTGCGAGAACGGATTAGGTAGAAAATGACGGCGGAACTTCCGGTAATGGCGGCGCCTTGAGCTGACACATCCATACCTCTGCTGCAAAACTTGGCTTTAAAATCATCGTTTGACCCACCTAATCCCAAAAAAGAATAATAAGGGATGTGTAAACAAGGAAGGCGCAAGTCTGGTAATGGGACCAAAACAAACAAAGCTGACGGTACATGGCCCCATTGGAAAACAGCCCGCATCACAAGCTAACGAAGCTAACGAAGCTAACTAGGCTAACATGGGAGGTGAGTCGGAGGCGGAGAAACAGGCTCCCGCTGGCCCAGATGAAGATTCTCACGACTTCTTTGCATCGGAAGGGGGAGAGAATATAACTGGTCGTCAGATATGGCTCAGGATGTCCATAATGCAGCGTGCCATGGATTCTCTTAAGAGTCGAGTTGTTAGCTGCCATGGGCCCGGTCCTGTCCAATGCAGTGGCCGCTCAGCTGAAAGCAGCAGGAGTAACCGGCGCACGCATGGAGGAAGTCGAGCAGCCTGTTTCAGCCGAGAGACAGTAAGGGCCGAAATGGAGGCGCTGTGGGCCAGGGGAACAACTCTGGAGTTGGAGAACAACATGAAAAAGAAGATCCTGGATTTGGAGTCCAGATCACTTTAACCTCAGGCTTGTGGGCGTAGGAGGAGAAGAGGAAGGAAAAGACACAGAAAGTTTCAAAAGAAAGATCATTTCTAAGCTCCCTCCTATCACAATCAAAAGAGCACATCGCCTGGGCAAACCAAGACCAGCATCTGATAAACCACAAGGCCTGATTATGAGGTTTCTTAACAATCGTTTGAAGGTGTCTTAAAGGCTGCAAGGGTTAAAGGAGACTTCCAGTACAAAGGCAAGCGTGTCCTCTTTGCTCCTGATATTCCATCCAAGGTTCGCCAACAACGGCAAGAGTTACACCACATCTGTGAGGAGCTCAGGAAGAGAAAACTGAGAAATGGATTCTCTTTCCCCGCGACTCTTCTGGTGACTTTTGAAGGTAAAAAACACGTGCTCAGAACGCCAGTAGAAGCAGAGGTGCTCCGAAGGAAGATACAAAACACAGAGAACTAAACAACACGAGAGATGGAGCCACCAACGTGGGGCATGTGAGTTCGGGTTATGGTCACATGGTGATGCATTTCTAGTGACATGATTTATTTGTTTTTAACATCAGATTTGCTCCTAGTTGGCTGTCTGCTTTAGTACATAAACTCTGTGTCTGTGTACATCTACTCATCAATGTGTGAAATGTGGGAAATTGGAAAATACATGCAGAGTGGAGCAGGGGGATGTGGTGAGCCAGGGAGGTTATATATCCAGTTATTTCTGAGGATTTTGGGGGTGTCCTTCAATAGGATTGGACTTCCCTCCTTTTTTTTTTAATCAGGTTTTGGGTTTGAGGCCTGTTTCTAGCATAAACCCTTTTGTTTTCTATTTTATCCTTTCAGCTCTTCCGTGTTCCTATGGTTCTTGTGTGTTTGATTCGACCAGAGAGACTAAAAACATTCAAGAGTTATCGACGGTACGATCAATACAACCAACCCAATGGCATCGGAAATGTTACAAGTAGCATCCATCAATGTGAATGGCATACTGAGCCAAATCAAACTAACAAAAAAGAAAGAATAGTTATTATATATTCACAAGAAACACATTTGAGGGACACTGAACATCAAAAACTAAAGAAATTCTGTCATAAAAAATCCTATTTTTCATCATACAAAGGCAAACATAGACGGGGAGTTGCAATATTGATTTCAAACTGAATAGTTTTTGAACAGAGTTTTGAATGTAAGGATAAAGAAGGCAGATATGTACTGGTTAAAGGGAATATTAATGGAAAGGTTTTCACTCTTTTAAATGTGTATACTCCACCAGGGAGCGATGTCACTTTCTATGCTGATTTCATGAACCTGATCCTATACCACTCTGAGGGAACACTCATAAATGGCGGCTATTGGAATCTTCACAATCAATCTACATTAGACGTGTCGAACTCAAGAGGCACTGGAGAAACAATAAATAAGAAGTTCTGTATCTTATTGAAGAATATAGGATTGATTGACATATGGAGGGAAATTAACCCTAGAGCACACCAGTATACCCATTTTTCTAATCCACATACAATCTATTCCAGAATAGACTACTTTTTAATTCTCAATAAAGACAGATCACTGAAGCAGATATAGGCACAATAGACCCAAATGATCATGCTCCTATCTACATTTCTGTAGATTTGGAGGAAAGACGAAAACACCCACCATGGAGGTTCAATGCCAGCCTGCTTAATGACCCTTTGTTTAAGGAAAATATTTCCAACAACATTAAGACTTATCTGGAGGAAAAATATACTGGGGAAATGTCTCCGCCCATCCTTTGGGATGCTTCCAAAGCAGTCTTGAGAGGACAAATCATAGCCATCGCCTCTGAAAAAAAGAAACAAATGGAGAAAAAGCTATGCCAAAAAGGGATGTCCTAAAATGCTACAAGAAATTAAAAGTATGTTCATGGTGCATGTACCTTTTGGAAATAATGACGGTACATTAAACCATCCTTGGAGGAAAATGCAACCCCATATTTTTATATTTACCATCCCTTTCAAAAAATCTGGGGAGAGCACTGTTGATGGAGTCACCCCAGAGTGGTAAAAAGCTTTAAAAGACACATTTTCCTTTTGGCAACTTTTAACTGGGCACTTAAAAAAACTCAGACCCCTCCGAGTTGGAAAGAAGCCATCATATCCCTGATATCAAAAGAAACAAGGAGGCAAACCTCTATCACATATTCTGGAATTGTCCTGTTGTACAAATGTTTTGGACTGAAATTAAAGATGCACTACAAACAGTTTTTGACATTGCCATTCCACTCGATTTTGGAATTATGCACTTGGGCCTGAGGACTCCTGCCATGGACACAATCAACAGTTACCTTCGGAACATACTCTTGGCAGCGGCGAAAAAGGCCATTACAAAAAAATGGATGACTCAAATTGCGCCGACAATCAGGGACTGGACGGACATTGCTTTACGTTACTTGGGTTACTTGGGTTCTGTGTGTCATGATTTCACTTTTTTTTTTTTTCTTCTGTTTTTGGTGGACGTCTTCTTGTTTTAGTCTTTTCTCTCTGGTTCAGTTCTTGTTCTTTGTGTTTGTTTTTATGTACTTGGGCATAAATGTCCAGCATTTAAGGGACCAGTTAATATTGCAATTAGCAAAACTCATTCTCATACATGAAAAATTGTTTAAGTAGGCTTTAATGTCCTCTGCAAAAACAAAACTTCTACTCCCATGGGTTCTTAATAATGTAAAACCTGCTTAGCTGTCCACAAACATGCTCTAAACTAGTTTCCAGATTTCGGTCTTCTCTCAGTGTGCTAGAAGTGTTGTGAACCACTGTATCTTGACTGAAAAAATAAAGAACTAAAGTCTATGTGTGTACCTTTTTATGACCCTACTGTTTCCTCTCTTTCAGATCATCCTCCAACCGGCTCCTCTTCATGGGACCCTAGAACTGCCCTTGTATGACCCTCTCCCATCCAGACAGACAAGCACTTCAAGTCCCTCTCCTCCCTTCTTTAACCTATTCCCATTTTGTACATGAGGGATAGTTTTTCCAAAGCCCCACACTTCAAGGCTTAAAAATGTACAGGAGAATAGAAGACTCATTGATGCCCACTAGAAGAGGAAGACAGGCCTAGGGGAACACCAAAGGTGCTTTGAATGGCTCACTCACTCATAGCATTTCACTCCTTCAACTGCATTTGTTTGTTTCTTTAGGGGTTTTCGCATTGCAGGAACCTTTTTCAGTTCCTGGAATTTTTTGTGTGCGCCTGTTCTCATTTAATGGGCGTTCGCACAAAGGAGGAACTAGGGACTTAGGCCACACTTTGGGGACTTTTTTAGCTCCCGCCCTAGGGTAGGTTCTTTCTAGTCAGAGCAGTATTTATTTGAGGTTTTTGTGCATCACAGTTTTATGTGCATGTTTACAGCGTTCAAAAGGAGCAGGATGATGGAGAAAAAGCCTTTTGGTTTCCTAACCCCTCTTAATTATAAATGTCAAGGTTCCACACTATACAGATGCTAATGTTAAGGCCAGTTAGACCCACTTTAATCCACTGTCGCTGTGTGGATGGGATCAGGGGGACTGGGTGGTTCCTCTGACTAAATTGGGACTAGGGGATTATTGGGACTTAGTCCTTGGTACTGTCATGTGCGAAAACACCTATTATCACACAACCTGATCACAACATTAACCATATATTTATCCTCGGCTCTTGTTCCCTTCCTTCTCACTCCCTCTCTCTCTTGACCTCCATCATTCGTCCTTCCCTGGCCACGGCGGTCCTTTCCCCTCGTCCCCGCCCCCAGCCCACCTCCTCTGCCCCTTCGTCCCCCCATCACCACCATTATCACCACCACTCCCATCCTCATCACCCCCACCCTCTCTCCTACTCCCCTCCCCCGCACGCAGCTTTAACCATGGCCACAGCCGCCACAGCTTCTTCCTCCTCTGCCGGATCGTCGTCCTCGGCCAATGGGAGCGCCCGGGAGCACCTTCTGGCAGTGCGCCGCCGGACCCCTCACTCCAGACCTTATACCATTGGACCGGAAAATATGCGCGGGCTGTCCACGTCGGCGGGCACCTTCACGCCCCCCTCCTCGCCCCTGCCTGCCGAGGTGCCCCAAGAGAGCGCGGGGGTGGGGCTGCAGCGGGCCAACAGTGACACGGATTTGGTCACGTCCGATAGCCGCTCCTCACTGACGGCATCCACGCACCAGCTCACTCTGGGGCAGGGGCATCTGGTCATCTTCTGGGACATCAAGGAGGAGGTGGACGCCACAGACTGGATCGGCTTGTACCACATTGGTGAGCTTCTGTGGGGCTACAATGATTAATCGACAAATCGTGAAAAGTTTTGAAACTGGTGATTGTTATCTGGACTTTATCTGGACTACTCTTGAGCGGCACAATGACACAGCGGCTAGCACTTTAGCATCCTAGCAAGTAGGTCCTGGGTTCAACCCCCGGCCGGCATGGGGTCTTTCTGTGAGAATTTTGCATGTTCTCCCCGTGTCTGCATAGGTTTCCCCTACCACTAAAAATATGTACAATAGGCTCCTCCCCTCTAGGGCCAGGACTCTCCTGAAAAAGATTTAAAATCTCAGTGGGACTTTCCTGGTTAAATAAAGATCAAAAAGACTCTAAAACACATGTTGAAACATAGTTTTATAACAAAGACAGTTGTATAAACAATTTATGATTTTCAACAATAAAACACTTGACTAGTTGACTGATCAAAAAATAATCGCAGACTAGTCGAATAATAAAATAATTGTTAGGTACAGTCTTAGGCTACGTTCACACTGCAGGGTATGATGCCCAATTCGTATTTTTTGTTTGAATCCGTTTTGTTTTTTTTCTCTTTTTTTTATGTGGTCGTTCACATTGCCAAAAAAAAGCGATTGCCGTTTGAAGCTTGATACGGCTTGATGCGGCCCCCATGCGCACAAAAGAACACGTCACACGTCGTGCACTGTTAAATGGGCAGGTTACCTGCTGCGTCCGCTCCTGATGTTCTAGGTGTCTTTAAATTTCGCACAAAGGCTTTTATTACCACTGGCATTGCAGCCAGGAGCGCTTAATCCCTCGCTCCCCAATTCCCAATTATGGTACGAACCCTTTTTTTTCCCCTGAATTGATTTGTCACCCCATATATTGATCAGTTCACAAACTTCTTCCTTCTTCACTGACGGTTTTCGGTTACTTTGTCTGCCATTTTCTTCCCCATTGACTCAGAATTGTGGAGGTTATCCCGGAAATGTTTCCGACTAATGATGGTCGGCTGAACGGGACCTGAGTGTTCAGACTGAAGTCACATTCGAAAAGTACAGATGCATATCGGATTTATTTCCACATACGAAAGTGGCTTGGGACGGATTTGGAAAATCGGATGTGTGCCTGAAAAAAATCAGATATGGGTCACATATGGGCCAAAAAATCGGATTTGACCTGCAGTGTGAACATAGCCCTAGTTCCAAGTTTGGACTTGGAAATTTGGCAGAAATATTAACCAAGATTCCTCAATGATCACAATTTTAAAATTCTATAATGTATTCCTCCACATGCTGTGACTCCGCCAGGATTGGCTGGTTTAATAAAAGTGCAAGGTTAAATAAAATATTCCAATTTGATTTTGTGATTGTTGAATATTGCAAATGATTCAATTCTAATTTGATTAATTGCACAGGTGTACCCCATACCCAAATGTTTGTATTGTGTGTTGAACTTTACACAACTACACTTTGCTCCATCTGACCTCTTCTTTTGTGTCATTGAAATTTCCCAAAACAACTTTTATCATTCTTTCATTTGAACCTCCAAGGTGCTCATGTATTGTTATTCAGTACAACTCTAAACCGCAAAGGGTCGAATTATTGTTTATTTGTTTATCCTCTGCCTATCTTCATAGGAATAGGATCATGTTATAGAGGATGTTGCAGCATGTAACTCGTCTTCCTGGTTGGAGCATTATTACATTAAATGCTAATGGTTGTGTGTGAGAGAGTGAGAGAAGGCAGCATGCTATTGTAATGAGAAGTGAACCTGACTCAGCAGTGCTACTACAAACATTTAGAAGCAGTGTGAGTCTTTTCTGTAATTTGTGTCTTTTGTTGAGGAATGGATGTACAGAGCATCATTTTTTCGCCTTTAATCTTTGTGTATGTGGATTGACTTCCGTGACATCAACTTAATAGTGTTCCGTAGGAGATCCGCTGTGTGCTAAACGTCCTGGTGCCCCCTGTTAAAGTGTGAAAAGCAGATTTCACAGTGCTACAAAGCATCGGTGCTCTCACCTACAGGAGAGCATCTTCTGAGAGTGTTAGGGCTGTTAGGACAATGTAGCTAATGTTAATGGTGATGATTATTGCGCCAGTAAATTATAATACATGTGTATTCAGAATCTGTTCTGAATAGTGTTGTTATAAAATGAAAACATCAACTCAATTTTGAGACTAACATGCTCGATACCGACAATATACTTTTCTAATAGTATATAATTTTCAACACAGAATAATATTTGATCATATATTCACATAAGATAATATTTCACCAAGACCATGTGGTCTTGTTTGCTTGTTTGAATATAGTTGAAGGTCCAAATTTGTCCTATAAATGTGATTTCTACAGTATCGATACTTTGTCAAATTAGTACCTAGTTTAATATAGTTTATTAAAAAAATTGTGTGACATCCCTAGAATTTTGAATGAGCACTCATTCTGCCCCACCAGAACCTGGCCCAAAGCTCGTTGAATCTACAGTGGCTTTTAAATCCTGAAAACCTTTCTAATAAATTACATTTTTTACATTTTCACGTTGCTTTTGACAGTACATGAAAAAATTCTATAAATAATTTCCATTATGACCCAAACAGTTGTGATTGTATTATGTTTTTTTCATAATCGAGCAGCCCTAGTAAGCAGGTACCATACGGACAGTTTGTTGGGCAGCCAAACATCAGTGAAACATGATTCCTCCTCTTCCTCACTCTCTGCTGCTGCTCTGCTTTGTATTGACCCAGGCAGAGGGAGTTTCTGGGGCTGTACTCCCCAGGGGCAAGCCCTGTTTCCAGCCTGGCAGTCGGCCACGGTCCACGAGGCTACACGAGCTCTATAACCTCCCGGTCCTGCCTGCCGATGTCATGAAGGCCTGCTGCTTTAATTACAATATTGACTTATCCTTTATTAAATGAGAGATTAACTATATTACATTTTATTCTGCTATTTATTATTTATTGTATCTCTTTTATTAAATATATAGCTTTTTGAAAAGGGTTTACTGGTCGATAGCAGGGAGGTGTAGATGTGTCAGCTACAAATACTCCTTCGACCTGTGTGACCCAGTCACTGGGATAGGCTCCAGTCACCTGTGACCCCTAACTGGAACAAGCGGTAGAAAATGAATGACCTGTGTGACCGAGCCCAGAACTGGACCATAGACTGACTGTACATGTGTGACGCCGGGTGCTGCATTGATCTAAAAGGACGCAGGCCATTTGTCCTGCTTTTCACTGGACAGCGCATTAATGTTTGATGGCCACAAACACCAGAGGACTGTGGTTCATGACCCCAGGCTGCGTTTCCCCCAGGACAAGGCTCTCCAGGTGTTCTCGTGTATCCCGCTCGTATAAACGGTACAAATATTGTTTAAATTATCTGATTAACAGAAGTGGGGCTGAGTTTTCCTTTATTTATGTTATCCAATTATCTACCCATCATTGTACCGATCAATGTACGACATTTAGCAACAATAGCCATTTTGGGGTAATTTTGTAGTCAATATGCAGAAAAAAAATCTTTACATTCAACAAATATTCTAATTTGTTCTGTAACTTCCATTATATGTCAACTAGGCTAGTGCAAATAGGCAATATATATCGAAATGTAGATAATATGGTGAATGTTGTTTTGAGTATATTGTGTACAGAAAAAGATTCAACAGAAAAGGCTTTGTAAAAATATAATTTTTACACTTTCAAATCATTTGTGATTAATTTGATCTATCTCCCATTTGTCTCATACTTAAACCTTAACTAATATGTTTAAAGACATATTTAAACACATTTCTGTATGACTATTTTGATCTGAATACTAAAAAAATATCAAGATCATTTTTTCAACATGATCTTGACCAACCCAAAGTTCAAATAGTACAAGCTAAATCATGATTACAATTATTTCTCCAATCAATTACAAAAATGGTCCACAGATAAATTTTTGAATATACGTATTAGAATTGTAGCTGTCAAATCTTTTGTCGCTGACTAAATTGTTGTGTTTTTCAGATGAGAACTGCGTCGCAAACGTATGGGACTCAAAGAACCGTGGCGTAAATGGCACCCAGAGGGGGCAGATTGTGTGGCGACTGGAGCCAGGTCCCTACTTCATGGAGGGTGAGGGGGCTGTGCTGCCTCTGTGTTAATTGTGCACATGCATTTTTAATGTGAGAGATAAAAATAAGAGCAAGCAGCTGAGACAGAGAGGGGTTTAACCCATTTCTCAGAGCTCACAAAAACCTTAAATAGACACTGTGGACTGCCCTACTGTCCTCTTTGTTTTTTGTTTTAATTAAAAGTGCCAACGTTTTAAAATGATGTTAACTAGGTAAATAAATATCCAATATTTGATCATGTAAATATAAACCGAGGTTGTGCTTCTCGATCTCAAAGTAGGCTATTTTGTTCTATATATTTATGTAGATTTTGCCCCACATAAGCAATATTATGTAATTGAAAGTCTCATGCATGTCATATATAAGAACTATTACATATTAGTATTTGGAATTTCTGTAGTTTTACTGTCAAGTCTACAACTTCAATACCATAAAAAAATCTGACTCTATTTTTATTTCCAATTGCCATGGCCTCTGTTCAGTTTTTTGGTCTTCAGAATACAGGCGCAATATGATGAAATACAAACTTGCACACAATACAGCTAGTTGTTGTATATTTTCATAATATTTATAATATACGTTCTAAAATTTACTAAGAACTGTATCTATTATTACTACCATTGAAATGTGTAAAAAAAAAAAAAATAAATAAAATCCTTGACCTTGGAACATTGCGCAATTGAATATGTTTCAGTTTGATTTAATCCCTTTCTGTACATTTGACTGGATTGAAATGGAGATTAAACATGTATTATCTACCCACAGTGGAGACAAAGGTCTGCTTTAAGTATTACCATGGTGTCAGTGGAGCTCTGAGGGCCACCACGCCTTGTATCACCGTCAAGAACCCAGGCGTAACGGTAAGTACTCCACCAACCTTTTAGTCAAGGCTCTTCTGTTACATTCGGTCACAAGCACTACTAGATTTATGAGTAAACTGTACTTTAACAAACAATTATACAAGAGTAACAGAGGTTAGAAAATGTGTCCGTGCTTTTTCAAGGTTTACCAACAAAATAGACTTAAAACGAGAGAAATTACATCTTCAACTCAAAATCTAGTCCACATAGACAGTTTCTTTTCCAAACATATATTACCTATTACTATGAAACACCGGATGGCTATTATAGTATGAATAATAATAATGTGCTTTTTGTACAATGACTGAAATTTCCTATATCAGCTCTAGATTGATGGATAGATTAGTTGTCGACTACTCTCACAATCATCAGGACAATTCATACAGTCAATAGAAGAATAAATAACTAGGCGTTTTAAACAATATTAAAATCCAAGATAATAAAATTGAGTGGACAAACGCATCGTCATCATTCTTTTGCACATCTTGGCCTTACTTCCTTAACAGATTAACAGATGTTCTAGACATTTGGGGAATTTTTAGACTAAATGTTCCCCTTCCTTTAGCCATGTGGTTCTTTGTCTCCCTGCCCCATTTGTGCATGTGTGTGTGTGTGCGTTTGCTTTTGTGTGTGTGTGTACGATTTGATATGAAACTGCCACATCCCTAATCCTGCCATCTGATTGGTTTCCAGCAGCCAGTGATCAGATTATCAAGCGTAGATCCTCCCTCCTTATTCTACTGCCTAAATAAACACACATATCACATTCTGCTTGGACACACGTTGTTTACAAGGAAAGCCAGAACTTATTTTTTTATTCACATTTTTAGAGCAGATATGTCTAAAGAGCTGCTATGTGAATGGATTTGAGTGAGTCTTTTCTGCTTTGGTGCAAACTTGCCTTTAAGAGTTTAGAGCAGGGATGCAGCACCAGGATGTCATTGGACTGTTGGCGACACAGAGTAAGATAGATACATAGAATCCTAGCTTCAATCAAACTTTAAAAATGGGCTCTAAAAAGTACATCTGAGGTGTTCTTATGACATGACTTGTGTTGTTTGGTTTGTCAGGTGGGCAGTGAAGGACAAGTGGAGGACCAATCAGGAACCGAACACTGTCGGAAACTTGTCAGCTTCACTTTGTCAGGTAGGAGGGATTTTTTATTGAATTCAAACAAAAACCTGAGTCAACTCTTTCACCTTTTGTATGCTACTTAGATGTTTTCTATAATGTGCTATTATTAAGAGGTTCAACATTAAACTTTTACTGATCCACATGGGAAACCATGTTGATAATTATGGCCTTGTTAGATCATGCAAGATAAATACATTTCATAAAGTATTACCAAAAAAGAGAACAACAATTTAACAATTACAAAAGTACAATAGAAATAGAAATGGAAGTGGAAAATATATTGAAACATTTATAGTATTGCAATTAGTTTCATTTATATACTGAATATACTGAAAATATATATAATTATGAAAAATTACTTCAACCTTCAGTGTAATCTCCCAAACAAGGGAATAAAGGGATTCAGCATCCCACATTTTAGCCCATTCCTGATGCATTGTGAAATGATCAAGATATACATTTCTGTCAATATCTCGCCAATCTATTAATTGAACTACTCATAAACCCTTTTTTTTTTTTTTTTTTTTTTTTCCATCATTCAAATGCAGGTAAATTGGGAAAAAGTTTGAACTAAATCATGGTTTACTATTATGCTTGCTACTTCAACAAAATGTATTGATTAGATTAAATTTGCCTTTATTTAGCCTTTATTGTCCCCATTGGGAAATTTATAACAAAACAATTATGATGATCAAATAACAACTACGATTATTTTTTATTGTCGACTAGTTGCGATTAGTTGATAAATGGTAGCAGCCCTAATGTTTATAATGTGTCTTTTATATATTCAGGTTTTTTTTTACTTTTCCTTTCACATTTTTAGACATTGCAGCAGGTGGATTGAAGAAAGGCATGTTCTTCAACCCTGACCCTTACCTGAAGATGTCCATCCTGCCTGGGAAGAGAAGCGGCCTGCCAAAGTTCACCCATCATGGCCAGGAGAGACGATCCTCCATCATCCCCAACACCATCAACCCTGTGTGGCACGGAGAGGTCTGTCCAATTAACAAATCACGATCGAGTTTAATTGTTTTTACCATTCATCAAATTCACAATGCTTTCAATCAATGTGTTTGTTTTTTTCTGTAGAAGTACACCTTTGTTGCACTAATGACGGATGTACTGGAAATCGAAGTGAAGGATAAGTTTGCTAAAAGCCGACCAATTATAAAGAGATTCCTGGGCCAGCTGATTATCCCTGTTCAAAGGCTTCTGGATGGACCAGCTGCAGAGTATGCTTTTTATAAACTTGTTTTTTCAAAATAACAGTTTGTAATAAGATGGAAAGTGAAAAGGGTTAAATGAATTGCCCTTTAAAAGCATTGGCCCAACTTGGAATGATCAATATAAATCAATATAGTCCAATCAGCTTATTGTTGGCTAACTATTGATCTGCAAGGCTGGGCAATGCCTGCAACAGTTTGTGTTGTTCAGCAAATTTTTTCTACAAACTAATTTTAGGGTTAAACATGTTTGTAAAGGATATTGAATATTTGTAAGTGGGATTTAGTGAGGCCGAGTTAGTTACCCATTGTGTTGTATTGTTTTGTGCAGTGATCATCCAGCCACTTACAGCCTGTGTCGCCGCCTGCCCACGGACCATGTGAGCGGTCAACTGCACTTCAAAGTGTCCATCACCTCCACTGGACAAGAAGGTTTGTCTCCTGTTCATAGACAACTTTAATGCTTTGACAACTAAAACAGGTGACCTAAGTTAAAATGCAAGACGGTGAGTTAACAACATAACAAGATGTTGACAAAACGTTCTTAAGGATTTGTTGTTCTCCAATTCCTTGCCTGATTTATTGTAAATTAATTTAATGTCAAATTTCTATAAGATCTATTTAACTCAAATACTAAAAATACATCCGAAATCCCCTCAATATGTTTTTGTTTTGAATATGTCAAAAAAATGAACCAAGAAATTTGGACCTTTACACATAAAATTCCTTGTTATTGAAAACATTACATGATGAAAAAAATTGAAATTTTGTCTCGCATTTATGTAAGTAAATTCCAAAACAAAGGTTGTGGCGTGTGCCATATCTCTAAATCTAAAATTCTTCACCTGCAGTGTCTCGTCTTTAAAATAATAATTTAATTATAAATAATTATAAAAGAATAATTTAACTAGCAGATAACAAAAAGTATGGTGAGCCTACTTTTACGTCAAACTACATGGTTTGGTTACATGGATTAACCTTTTATCTTATTTCTATTTTTGACTGAATATGCCGCTCTGATGTATGCACAGTGCATCCTTAACTTTTTCCACGTTTACTTTTTCTCCAAAATGTAATAAATGTATTTATATGCCTCAGAATTCTACAAATACCCCCAAATGACAATGTGAAAGAAGGGTGTCTGAATTCTTAGCAAATGTATTAAAAATGAAAAAATGAAATCCCTTCCAGATGTACTGTAACAAAACCAAACTCTCACAGTACCGTCATAGTGAGGCGTCAGCCTCGGGAATGGCAGCTTACATATTTGTGTTATGCTCTTTAAATGACAATAACAAGCTGTGACTGTTCTTGTCCTGTGCTCCAGAAGCCTCTCCTGATGCTGTGGGAGCCATGTTGGATGGTGCTGTGAACGGCGACCCGGGCAGCCCCTCCGACGATGAAGACCTCCCTCATGTCCCCTCTTTCTCTCGAGTCACCTCCGGAGCATCCCCCACTGGCTCAGAGGAAGGCTCCCTGCTGGTAAACGGGACCTGTTACTACGATGACGTGTGGGCGGAGCCAGGACGCACGCGGGACAGTGACATGGGAGGGCTCGCGGCATCGGGGCGGCACACGAATCGACAAGTATCGCTCAATGACTATCTGGACGCTGTAGAGGCGCAGAGGAACGCACAAGAACGGACTTTGGTGGGACCTTCTCCTAAACTGAGATCTAGTTTTCCCACGGACACCAGGCTGAATGCCATGCTACACATAGACTCGGATGAGGAGGAAGAGGAGACGGGTGCGGAGCCGAGAGAACAGAGCCAAGAAACTACATCTCGACAGGAGAATGGGGCGGCAAAAGAGGAGCAGCAGCAGACCAGTGGTGTGTCTCAGGACGTCCAAGAGGAACATTCTTCGTCAGGTTGTCAGTCTGTAACCGTAGAGACAGAGGCATCAGGGTGTCCAGGTGAAGAAGAGACACTAGAAGGGACACTTACCTCCTCCGCTGCTGCTGCTGCTGCTGCTGACAGTTGTCAATTAGGGAGTGGAGAGGCAGAGGGAGAAGCTGCCTCCAGTTCACCCCAGCCTGAAGGTGCAGAGGGTGGGGCTGCAGCAAGCACAGAGAGCCCCGCTTTGGAGTGTACCTGCCCCAACCAGAGCATGACCTCCATGAACCAGGAAGTACTATGCAGCTCCGCTCTGATGTGTGGCCCACTGTCTCCTATAGAGGTGAGACAAAGTCAATGCTCTCATGTTTTCCTGTTTGGGTTGATGTATTAAAGCTGCAGTACCTGATTTTCAAACCACAAAAGTAGAAAATAGATATTCAAATCTGTCTAATAACTTCCAAGTGCTCACAGACCTGTTGGCTCTTCATTGGTAACACCCATGCATGTATTTTCTGGCCACTAGCACAGCATTTGAACAGCATTTTTGGACAGAGAAGTGAAGCAGGGTGGACCACATTTCCACAGCGAACCAGAGCTCATCTCAAAGCGGCATATACTGTAGCTACACACAATGTTCTTCCTTACAAGTTTGCGTTGCTACAGCGCCCAGCGGTCTGATTTGGACACAAAATTAAGAGGAATGTGTATATTGTAAAAAAAATATATATATTTTATTCCACTTAAGAATACAACAGTTTTTAGCAGCTAGAATACTGCTTATGGAATAATGTATGTAAACTGTTTATAGTAACTAGTATAGTTTCTATTTTTTATTTTATTTTTATCATTTTAACCTCATAAAATGTTTAAAGATAATTGTTATGAGAGAAATGCAAACGGAAAGCAATGACATGCAAATTTATTTTGTTAAATTAACTACTAATATATAGAAAGTGAAGAAATGAACCCATGAAACTAACCTAATGGCTACTGGTAAAAGCTGACCAGTTAATCAAGGTTTAAAGCCAATACTCTGTCAGTAAAATGTAGCTCAGTGTTCAGACATTGGAAGATGTACTGGATTTAAATACTATTTATATTTTGTTTTAAATGATACTGATTAAAAGTTTGTCATGTTTATTTTCATAAAATCAATACTAAAAGCCGCTTTTATTATATTTTTGAAAAGAAAAAAAAAATCATGATTCACTTTTTTTTTGCCATATCGCCCAGCTGTACGACTGGTGAATGTAATACACATCTAATAATACTCAATAGCATTGAATTCATTCATAAATCTTATGAACTTAGCCAAGTTTGACAGTTTGCTACCTCAACTTGATAAGCAAAATTCTACAAATGCTATATACTTATACTAAATCTTATACTAAATGTTGTGTCTTTCTGATATTGCAGGAGGTGGATACAGGTAAAGAAATAGCCCCTAAAGCGGAGGAGGAGGGCGTGGAGTCGTCGAGCAGTGAGGCCAATGGGCCAGTGGAAACAGCGGCAGCCGGCAGCAGCACCGCAGATCAAGCTGCAGCCACTGACTCTGGCACGTTTTTATTAAAAGCCAATTTCATTTAACCTGAAACAGAGCTGTTTGCTGATGACACCATGCACCTGTTTATAGGAACCAGAGTCAGCAGCAGGACAAGGCAGGAGGAGCAGGAGGGGAGCGGGGAGGCTGGAGGTGTTTGGAGGAGACGCCGCTCCCTACAGGCCGCCGGAGGAGTGGCCCAAAACCAAGATTCAGACTCAGGTTACAACATCACCTAAATAAATATTTATTAGCTTTCCAGGTCCTAACCATGTCTATAGCAGGACTATACGAGGTCTAAACTAGAGCCATGTCTGATATGGGATAAACTGACCAAATAGTTCTAAACAACTAACATTTTCCATCTGTAGTCCTTCTGCAAGCACAGACAAAACATTCTGAGAGTTAGGCACACAGTGAAAAGGCCAGCCATCTAACTTGCCTATATATACACATGTACACCATACGCTGCATCAATAAACAAATTAATCGAAAGCATTATTTTCTAAAAGACAGTTACAGTCTCGATTGTTTTCTTTTGGCTTTTTGTGTGTAAGCTACAAATGATGAAGTAAAAACTGCGCTATTTAGCCTGGCCCGTCACCAGTTTGAAGGATTGACTCTGGAGGGATTTTAGAAAGACCTGAGGTTTATTTGAACCGTGCAGTGGAGAACAAGAGCTCTACTGCTGCTGAAAGCTGCTGGATTACAGAGACAACAGTTGTGCTTGTTTAACCTCTGGACTGTTGCAGTAATAAATAATAATGTAACTGCAGATATGTTTTGCTTTGCCTACAGACGAAATTTACTATTTAAATTATGATTTGCTCTACTATTTTGTTGTCATATGTTTGCAGTTTTAATAATAATAAACAAACAAACAAACATGTTTTTAGGTTGCACAGCTCAGGTCAACGGCCACCAGTCTGTCCGCACTCTGCCATCTGTGCACCATGACATCAGCAGATACCAGCGAGTGGACGAGCCACTGCCACCAAGTGAGAGTTATGCTGCTATACATATTTATTTATTTATTTATTTATTTATTTTTGACTTTGTTCTTTTTGTTTTTTTATAATATAAATAGAAAAAATAAACAATAAGACCAGAAAGAGAAAAGATTAAATCAAAAGGAAATATAAAAAAAGAGTATCCCAAAGAATAAACCAGAAAATATAAAAGGCCCGTCAGGCCAGTCCCCCATGTATTGGTCTCATCGGTCCCAGTGTGTATTTTCAAGTTCAAAGTCAAATTCTATTTTTCCATTTTGTAAATATCCATCGTTATTTCAGTCCAGTACTCGACAAGCCGCACCATCCCTGTGATCCATTTCCTTGTTATTGCCTTTTTGCTGTAGTCAGAAGTACATTCCACAGGTATCCATCAACCCTTTCTATTGTTGGTGTTTTATGTCCTAGATACACAGATTTAAAATCAAATGGAATGTCAATGTTACCATAAAAAATTGCTTATTGTAGTGAATTTTAATGTTGAGAAACATTGTTCAAGTCCTAAGTCATCTTTGTTTGGACTTTTTTGAGTATTGTATTTTAAATTGTTAATTTCTATAGTATCAGTCCTAGTTTTTCATCATCATTCATAGACAATTGTAGAAAAAGATTCAGTTGTAGTCATCTGGACTCTGTTTTAGAAAAAACAAAACGTTTCAACTCTCATCCAAGAGTCATTCTCAATCAGAGAAACAAGTCTGAGAACTCTTGTTTATATCCTACTCTGTGAGAGCCCTGCCCCCAGGGCAGATTCAGTTGACTACAACTGAATCTTTTTCTACAATGGAACACTCCTGGACGAATGAGGGATTACACCGACATTCATAGACAAGTTTACAATGCAGTTATTATTAGCATGTTACTTATCAACAGATCCATTATTAAGCTTCAAACATAAATGCATGTTTGTTTTTGTTTTGAGTAGAGTCCAGTTTTCACAGAATCACTTGCACAAGCTTCTAGACATTGAATCATTTTGTGCCAGGCTGCTTGTACTTTCGTTTGAAAACATTGTCATCACCACGGGCCAACAGACGGGGGAAAATCTCGGCTAGATTAGTCGTTTAGCCACCCTAATGTTGCATGTTGTCTGTTCTTCTCCTCTGCAGACTGGGAAGCACGTATTGACAGTCATGGGCGCATCTTCTATGTCGACCATGTGAACAGGACTACAACATGGCAGCGTCCCACAGCGCCCCCTGCGCCTCAGACGCTGCAGCGGTCCAACTCCATTCAGCAAATGGAGCAGCTCAATCGCAGGTGAAAACGTGCACAATTTGCAGACAAAAGCTGTTTACTTACTCATAGTTTACATAAGGATCTGAACTCTATTTCCAGGTATCAGAGTATTCGCAGGACTATGACCAATGACAGCCGGCCGGAGGAGCAGCCAGCCAATGAGCTTCTGTCAGATGAGACGGACATGCAGCCTTCAACTGGAGGTGAATCTCTCTGCTCGGTTTTCTAGATCAGCGGTTCTTGTTTTTTTCCTTTTACATAAAATATATTTGACTATTGAAGTATCAGCCTATACCAGAACTAAAATGGTCTAAATCAAGACTACACCAAGACTAAATCAGGTTTACCCCAAGTAAACCAGATCTAAATCAGGCCTAAATCAGGCCTAAACCAGGACTAAACCAGGACTAAGGGTGTGTTCAAACTTGTCATTATTTGCTCCTAAGTTGACCCCATTTTAGTCTTGATTGGGTGTTGTTATAGTCATTGTCTAGTCCTGGTCTAGTCCAGGTTCAGTTTTGGGGTAGTCCTGCTTTAGTCCCAATTTTGCAAGTGTGAACTCCCCCTTAATCAAGACTAAAGCAGGACAAAGTCAGCAATAAACCAGTCAAAAACAGCACTAAACCAGGACTTTAGTTGGGACAAATCAGGTTTTAATTAGGTCTAAACACAAGGCTTGAAACCAATGCTAAACTTGAGCAAAAACGTCTTCAAACAAGGCCAAAAACGGCACTAATCATAGTTCCACTCTCTCAGTATTAAACTTCAGAAAATTTGGCACTTTGCTTACCACCAGTTGAACCACACTTTTGGACCATTATATTGTCAAATCTGATCATGCCTGTGTTGTATTGTTGCAGATCTGCGCAGGGACAACAATAGCCTGCCTCCGTCTAGCTCCCGCTCTCGTCTCAACATCTTGCTTCAGTCTCCCAGCGCCAAGTTTCTCACCAGCCCCGACTTCTTCACTGTGCTGCATTCCAACCTTGTATGCACTTACTTTATTTTGCTTGTACATTTTCCCTGGGTTCTCTAGCACTTGACCTGTTGTCCTTTCTTTATAAGCGTGTTAACCTAAATTTACTAAATAGCGTAACCTGCAGCTGGCAGTTTTTAGTTCCAATTGTTTGACTCCTGCTATAATTTGCGTGTGTGTTTACAGATACTAAGTCAAAAGGAGTTTAAAAAGCCTCTCCTGGAAAATGCATGAAACAAGACCTTTAATAAATAATGTGTTCTCTTTAAAAAGTAGCGAGCCTGACTGTTACCTCAAAACTAAAATACAAGTAGAAAAAGGACAATGAATCTACTGTTCTATTTGTATTTTCTTTGAATCAGGCATTAACCTTGATCTGAACACGACACTTAAAGGTGCACTGTGTAACGTTTGTTGCTTATCTTGCATAACTGTTTTTTTGCTCCAAAAATTACTCTGAGGGGTCACCTCATGGATCTAACATGTAACTGGTGGCGTCACCTGCTTGGCTCAATGAAATAAGATAAGTTTAATGCTATACTTCTTGGTGAAGCAGCATTAAGACAAGCGGGTAACAGACAGTTTATCAGAAAAGTTACTTGCGGCTTTAAGTATTGTAACAAAAAAAATCTCTCTTTCTCTGTTGGGTTTTTTTCATCTATTTCCCCACCTCTCGTCTCCGTTTCTCCTGGCTGGTTCCTCTGCCTCCTGTGGTGTGTCCTAGAGTGCCTACCGTATGTTCACCGCCAACACGTGTCTGAAGCATATGATCAGTAAAGTCCGCCGTGATGCGCACCACTTTGAGCGCTACCAGCACAACCGCGACCTGGTGGCATTCCTCAACATGTTCGCCAACAAGCAGCTGGAACTGCCTCGAGGCTGGGAGATGAAGCAGGACCACACCGGCAAGGTGCAAAGCACAACCCAAATTCTACACCTATCTGAGTGGATTATTTCCAATATTTTATGATTAATTATTGTGATGAGGATATGTAGCATTGCCAAAGTTGAATGAAAGTGGAAAAAAATAAACATTTACGGTATTTTAGTGTTACATTTGTTAAATAAAAAGTTGTTGTGGGAATAAGTTATGTACAGTAGATAATGATTTACTATATGATTTACTATACTTATGCTGTGGTTTTCAGCCTTTCTTTGTGGACCATAACTCCCGGGCCACCACCTTCATCGACCCCCGGTTGCCCCTCCAAAGCTCGCGGCCGCCCAGTGTCCTGGCTCACCGGCACCACCTCACACGCCAACGCAGCCACAGTGCAGGAGAAGTCAGCCCTCGGAGACTGGTAAGACACACTTGTACTTTGTTACTTTACTACTACTAATACATAAAGTAAAAGTACTGTACTTAATAACATTTTTAGTTATCTGTATACATTATTACTTGAATATATTTTACAGTGTACACTTTTTACTTTTACTTCACTACATTTGGGAGCAGGCATCAAGGCCAGGGGTGTCCAAACCTTTTTCACCAAGGGCCGCATTTTGAAACTTATACGGAGCAGAGGGCCACAGACAATAAAGTGAATCATTCGAAATTTTGCATTGACATTGTTTCGCCGAGCCTCCACACCTTTTTAATAAGACTTGAAATATTGATATTAGATTGGTATAACATCAAAATACTTAAATGTTTCCAATTTTACAGTAAAAATGACTACTTTTTGTTGTTTGGACCAACTTAGCAGGAAGCCAGAGGGCCAACAAAAATTGGTCTGAGGGCCACATTTGGCCCCGGACCGTAGTTTGGACATGCCTGATCTAGGCAGATACAGTAGGTGGAGCCTCCTACTGGATAATTGCTCCATGGATGATGATCTTTCAGCTGCCACACAATATTGATGCAGTGAGCGGCTTCTCATTTCTGAAACAACCATGTGGAAAGACAAATCCCGTGGTCATGGAAAAGATGTCAGTATGTTTGAGAAGGGTCAAATCATTGGCATCAAGCAGAGAAAACATCTAAGGAGAAGCAGAAACTAATCTACTACAAAATCTGAACCCCATCGAGAGTGTTTGGGAGCTGGAGAAGGCTTTGTGCAGTGGTCGCTCTCTCACATCAACACAAGATCAACTGGTGAAAAATAATGCAACACTGGACGGAAATCAATCTTTTGACATTGCAGAAACTGATTGAAACAATGCCACAGCAAATGCGTACTGAGATCAAAGCTAAAGGCAGTCAAATGAAATATAAGAGTGACTTTTTGTTTTCTGTGGCAACTTTTTTTTTCTCGACCAGGCAGTGTAGTTTTACGTTTGAGTCGAGCACATTTTCTCGATGCTAATCCACCAATGTACATGAAAATCCATGTGCTTGTATTCTTATTTTTATTTTTATTTCAGGCTGGTGAAGACCCGCGTCACCCTGGCCCCCCTGTCCTCCCGCGCCCATCCAACACTTTCACCTCCTCCAACCGAGCCCAGTGCCAGGACGTGGTGCCAGTTGGTCAGTAAACATCACCCAACCAGCATTTTGTAAGATTTTGTAAAGATGTTTCTGTAACCTTTGATGACTATATGACTATACTCCCTCAGCTTACAATGACAAGATTGTAGCGTTTCTACGGCAACCCAACATCTTTGAGATTCTACAGGAGAGGCAGCCCGACCTCAGCCGCAATCATTCACTCAGGTGTGTAAATAAGGCTGCCAGTTCCAAATGATACATGTTCACATTCATATGATGTGCTCAAGTTCATTAACAACCAAGACTTCAGCAGCACACTAAAATAAATCAAATCTACAGGAGTTAAACTAAAAAATGTATACGATTTTTGGATGTCACGCAACAGGACGTGAGGAATTTACACTGTCACACTTTGAGATGGTCCACATGATCAAAACGTGGCTACAAAGTTTGTCTGAGCAAATGTCAGGCCCCTCAGGCTTTAGTGACGTCTGTAAAATTTGTAAATGAAAGGGAAATTGGTAAAAAGGCTCTGTTCACGTCCAAGCACTTCTGCAATTACTTTGCGGAGCGCTTGTGTTTACCGTTGGTCACATGTTTGATAGAGATGGATTGTAGAGGCAGCGAGTGGATGGTTCTTACAAAGTTTCATCTTTGTCCCGGTCCCAGCGTGAGAACCACGACCCATGATTTTAAGCCACTCAAGATTTTCTCCTAATTCAGAAATCTTTCTTCGTAGACGGCCAAAATCGTGCAGCGGACGACGGCTTTAGCTGGAACGTCTAGATCTGTTTTGACTACTAGCAATATAGTTTAAAGCGGTTTCAAGTTGTATTTCGGATGTCAAAAAGATATTTCCACAGAATCCTTTTCTTTGTTCTTACATAAAGTCTAGGTATGATAACAAAATAAATAAATTAAGCAAAACAAGCTCAAACTTTTAAGATGATGAAAAATACTCTCATATTTGAGTACCAGCAGTCTTCATATTTGAGTATCAGCATCCTTGTTTGTAGGTTCCATTTTGAGTACTTTTCACCATTCAAAATCATTTTTTGTTTCGAATTGTTCATTTCTATGGCAACAGTGCTGCTATATCTAGCCTATGGATGGCTTAGTTGACAAAGATTCAGGCTGTTGCCTTTTCTGATTTATAATGGTTGATGTGGTTACTATGACAACAGGGAGAAGGTGCAGCTGATCCGCACAGATGGCGTGTCGGGACTGGCCAGGCTGTCGGGCGACGCCGACCTTGTCATGCTTTTGAGGTGAGGTCATGGTTCTCACTTCCTCTGCAGAGCACTCACCTCCTTCCTCCTGTGTTACCTCTTTCCTGTTTGCTAATGTCTGGTGCCGTTTCATTGTTCCAGTTTGTTTGAAGATGAGGTTATGTCCTATGTGCCTCCACACGCTTTACTGCACCCCAGCTACTGCCAGTCGCCGCGGGGATCACCGGTCTCCTCGCCACAGAACTCCCCTGGTAACGCCACATTCACATTTACATAACCATAGACGTATGCACGAACACATGGAATTCTTTTTGCAGGAACATATTTGAAATGCAAATGACATGCTTTTATATTTCTAATTACTGCTTAATTTCAAAGGGTAGTAGCTGTTCTAATAATTTATCATAGTTTGCACCAGTCAAGTAGCAGTTTGTAAAGAAAAGTAGTACCGAGTTCTATAAAGGAATCACTCTATGACCTCAATACACGGATCAGTAAAATGCAGGGATAATTTACATGCAATAAACACACATTTCTGACAGTTTGAACATTCAATTAGCAAAATAAAGGCGTCATATGTATGTCCGTAATATGTCCAAGCAGGAAGTAAAATGATACACTTCACCAAAAGGATCACACCTGGGAAAAGTAGGCAAGATTATTATAATGTTAACTTTGTTTTAGTGAAGTGTGAAGTCAAAACTGTCGTATGCATACTTTGTGATCAAATTTAATTCAAGATTCTGGGCTCCTGGAAAATTTGAATATGAATTTCTTGATATATCACCTACCTGCTCGTCTCAATAGACAATATGTTTTGACATTTACAGCTGAGGTGTTTTGTTTATCTTCAAACTTGTAATAAATTGGTTTGACTGTTTCCAATTACGGAAATGAAATCTAAAATGATTAGAAGAAGTCGAATAGTTTTTGATGTTTCCCTTGCAGGTACCCAAAGAGCCAACGCCAGAGCTCCTGCACCCTACAAAAGAGACTTTGAGGCCAAATTACGCAACTTTTACAGGAAGCTAGAAACGAAAGGCTATGGCCAGGGACCAGGGAAGTTAAAGTATGTCATGCACTGTAGATGTCATCATGCTTGCTCATGGATGTGTTTTCACTTAATTTGTTCTCAATATTTTCTCAGACTGATCATTCGCAGAGATCATCTTTTGGAAGACGCTTTCAACCAGATCATGTGCTATTCACGAAAAGACCTCCAGCGCAGCAAACTCTACGTCAGCTTTGTTGGAGAAGAGGGGTGAGTGTGGAACTTGTTGATGGGAACTACTTCTTAATGTTTTTCTCGATGTTAATTATGTGCTGAATGCTGAGAGTGGACCCCGCGGTTATGTTCACTGTGACACTGTCTTATCTTATCTAGCCTATGGGCCAAAGATTAAATAAATACATCATTGAACTTGTGTGGTTTTCAGGTTGGACTACAGTGGACCTTCGAGAGAGTTCTTCTTCCTTGTTTCCAGAGAACTGTTCAACCCTTACTATGGTTTGTTTGAATACTCGGCCAATGACACCTACACGGTTCAGATCAGCCCTATGTCCGCCTTTGTCGACAATCACCACGAATGGTAGGTTCACTCCATAGACATTTTCATTTACTTTTAGTCTTAGGCTTTTAACTAAAATGATTTCTGAATCTAGTGTTAGTCAAAATACTCATTTAGGTTTATTCTGATTACTTTACCGCACCAGTTGAGACGTGTTCCTTGTATGTGGTCTGGTTTGGGGTCTGGGGTTAAAAAGAGGACGTTTCTCTTTCTGTTTCTGATTAGTTTTTGTTATTTAATAAAACTTTCACTACATTTGGTAATAAAAAACCAACCTACTTTTAGCCCCAAAAAAATGTTGGTAGAGTTAATAATTAAGTAGGGCTTATTTAAAAAAATTAAGTAAAGTGGTTTAGGCTGAAACTAACCACTAATTAACACCAATATTAAGATTGCCAAGCATACGGCCATATTCAACAGTCAGAAAGCTGCAAAATGGAAAGCACAAACATTTTATTAATACATTATCTAATCTTTTACCAGTATCAATTCACAAATCACATTCATACATTTTTCCTCAAAGCATTCCAGCCCTCTCAAACACTACAATCGATTACCATAATATACTATACTTGCCTTCTGCAAGTATTAATATTATTATAATTAAGCTGCGTAAATCTTTCTAGTGCCTATAAGATTCAATTTGTAAAAAAATGTTGTGTGCCTTTTCTGATGTAGTTCGTTTTAATGTGTCATCCAGTCACTTCCATAGATCGACTCCTCACTGAGATGAATCTACCTTTTAGTATTAGTCCTGGCCATACTTATTTGATTAATACCAGTTCCTCTCAGGTCATTATGATTACTTTTTATTTAGTTGTAGTCCTACAAAAAATGACGGAAATTAACACTGGTCCATAAATCAAACTTTTTTCCCCCCAGGAAAATACAGTCTTTGCAGTCGATAAAGTATGGATGCACTTTTTGGTTTTAGGTTCAGATTCAGTGGTCGTATTCTGGGCTTGGCCTTGATTCATCAGTACCTCCTGGACGCCTTCTTCACCAGACCCTTCTATAAAGGCCTGTTGCGCATGTACGTCTTTTTGCATCATTATCTAAATTGCATCGTACTTCATTGACTTACATTCTCCTTCTTTGAGAACATAACTGAATTGACTTGGTTGACTGGTTTAGTCTTTGTGAGCTGAGTGACCTGGAGTACCTGGATGAGGAGTTCCACCAGTCTCTGCAGTGGATGAAGGACAACGACATAGAAGACATGTTGGACCTCACTTTTACCGTCAATGAAGAGGTCTTTGGACAGGTAAGCCCAAATCACTTTGATCGGGATATGTATTATTAGTTATTGATTATTCAGACAAAATTGTAATACTTTTCTTTCATAGCCATTTAAAATTTATTCTGCCTTTGTGTTTATTTAGATGTTGTTAATGTATTCTGCTTTGTGACTCTTGAGTCGAGTTCACCCTTATAGTCTGTTCAAAAAAAGCAGGATTGTCAAAAAAATGTATATCCAATTCTACTTTTCAATACTAAAACTAGTATCAAGACTACAACAGTTGTGTCGACACTGGAAAAACATATCACATAAATTGAACCTTTCAGAATAGTGTGAAAATTGGCCTAATCTATGTACCTATCTATGTAACTAATATAAAACCAAATGATAATGATAATTCTTTATGTTCAGGAAATGGTTTACAAAAACAGGGGTTTGTTATTAGAACAACAACAGCCACAGTACAGAAGTAAAAGTACAAATAGGGAGAGAAAAAAAAGCATAAAATAACACATAAATTAAGGGGACAAAAAGCAGGTTAGGTTAGTTCACCTCCACCAAATCTGGCTGTAACGGCTTTATATATCTGACCCATCATGTCTGACCATAATTTAATAAAGGCACCTTTTCTGGGACGGCCTGAGAAGGTGATTGCCTCTACTGCATGTACCGTACTATGTCTGTCGTTCACAATATTTATCCATTCTGACGTTGAGGGAGTTTCGGGGAGAAGCCAACGTCTTGTGATTGCCTTTTTTTAGCAGTTCATATCCAAATTATATAGTTTGTTTGTATGTTGAGGTCTATCAATAAAATTGGCTAAAAAGAACATGAACATGAAGCATATTGATTTTTGTTGTATGGCTTTATCTTTGCTTTATATATGCCAGTGTTCAGCCTCATGGACGCCACAGTTGGCATTACCCGTGATAAAGTGGAGCTTTTGTGTTATAAAAAAGTACATTAAACATTTTCAGTTGAACTCTTGCCAAGTATGAGCATTTGTAAATCTCCTCTGAGACTCTCATATATTCAGCCAATTGTAATTTGCTATAGTCAGACTTAATTCCTTTATTCTCCCATTTTTCTTAACTGTGACTTTATTTTTAATCAGAAATCTTTTATAAAATTTAGGACAATTATATTCTACGTTCAAAAATATACATTGTGGGATTGAAATTGGTATTGAGTATCAGGCCTTTTTAATATTTATTGCAAATGTTATGGTTTCATATAATGTTATTTAAAGTTTAAACTATTTAAGAGGTGATGTTCAAATGTACTTAATGCCCACTGTACCTGATCAAGGACGATTTGTGGTTTTGTTCCAATGGAGAAAGACTTTTTTTTTTTTAAGCTACAGATACATTCTATATATTGTTGAAAAGTAGGATGGGAAAATAGGTGGGCCTTGAGAGTAGACTTGTGCTAAATTGTCCCTGCAAAATAAAAAGATAACCTCTTTTCCACTATGAAAAGTGTGCCCGCTTGTATGAACCTACCGTATAATGAGTCTTTGTTGTGCAGATCACGGAGAGGGAGCTGAAGCCTGGAGGAGCCAACATCCCAGTGACGGAGAAGAACAAGAAGGAGTACATCGAGCGCATGGTGAAGTGGCGGATCGAGAGGGGCGTCGTGCAGCAAACGGAAAGCCTCGTCCGGGGCTTTTTCGAGGTTATCTTGTCCTCACATTTAACTCCCGGTAATCAGATTATTTTTGTATTTTGCCAACATATGCTTTAAATGTTATGTTGTTTTCCAGGTGGTTGATGCCAGGCTGGTGGGTGTGTTTGACGCTCGAGAGCTTGAGTTGGTGATCGCTGGCACGGCTGAGATCGACCTATCAGATTGGAGGAACAACACGGAGTACAGAGGAGGTACGAATAGGAAACGAATTCATCATTACCAAAGATGTGTGTAATGACCAGCCTGGAAAGAAGATGTATCCTGTTGTCCAAACATATCCATGAATCACAACTGTGAAACTGCAGAACTCATTTGGGATCTGCTGTCAGAAAATGTCCAAGCCTCCATGGTGACGCTTTTAAAATAAGGTTTCTTAAATAAACTATTTATAATGCCTTAATAAGCACTAGTTATTTGTTCATAAGCTTTTAGACAGTTATTGCATTTGTAGATGTCTTATAATATTTGATAAATGTTAATAAGTCATTAACCGCAAAGATACAGTATAAAGAATAAACATGTACAAAATGTTTGGAAGAACCTTAATAAGATGCGTATTAAACTGTTTTCAAGAACCAGATGATAATTGCTAGTAAGTGCTTCTAAACAATAACAAATGCTTAATTAAAAATGCGTAGGCAATAGTTTATAAAGGAAACTTATTTTAAAGCTTTAACATCTCCATTTGATAGTAGTGAAAGATGCTGTAAATACGCTGTCTCTCAAAGAAATGGCACCCACATGTTTTCTTCTATATTTGAAATCTTGTAATATATTTTTGTTTAAATTATTCCTCCTATAGGTTACCATGACCACCACATTGTAATCCGCTGGTTCTGGGCAGCAGTGGAGCGGTTCAACAATGAGCAGAGACTCCGACTTCTGCAGGTTGGTCCGGTAAAGATTTATATTCATCTTTGTTACTATTTGTCATTTAGTTTGAACTTACTTGTGTGTTTAGTTTGTGACGGGGACCTCCAGCATCCCCTATGAGGGCTTTGCAGCACTTCGAGGCAGCAACGGGCCGAGAAGATTCTGTGTGGAGAAGTGGGGCAAAGTGACATCCCTGCCCAGGTAACTGCTGGGACTATTAGTGGGTGAAAGTTTCTACCATGTGAAACTTTTGCCCACTAACTGTCAGTTAAATCACTATCACTGATAATAAATACTGCTGTTGTGTCATTGGGCAAGACACATTAGACATTTTGCCTTCAGTATCTGCCCACTAGAGTAGATGGATGTAAATATTTATGTATAGAATGTATCCCACCAACCCATAAACATACTGTTTATACCCTTTAAAATGTGTAAACAAATGCATTCCAAAATCCAGAACGGAGGCAAAATGGAAGTGAAACTGAGAATAACCTCAGAGTATCACAAAGTATGAAAAATCAAGGTGGTTTTATCAAATGAAAACCACTCAGACACGTGATGTGATGTGATGTCAGTCTATATATTTGTATTTTATTATTTGAGGAGATTATGACAGACACAGCAGTTTTGATAAAGGCAAAATCATGAGTAACTTTTACTGGACAAATACTTGCAGAAATGTTGACCCATGATGTTTCATTTTTTTATTTTATCTTACAGATTTTAACACATTATACTTTTTATGAAGCTAAATACAGTTTTGAGTAGGGAAATGCCATAGAAAAGCAAACTAACTGACATTTTACTCTGGAAGTTCCAAACTGTTGCTTAATCTGTTATTTTTGCATATTGCCTCTGATTTATAAATCTGTCCACGCGCGATGATCACGCAATGTGCCATTTTTTTTTTATCTCGCTCATAAAGAGCAAGAATGGCAAAGGCATGGGACTTTTGTATAAATCCTTCAGCCAATAAACAAAAGTTGTTTTTCTGCTGCCCATCAGCAATAACAAGGGAAATGCTGCTTTTATTGTTTAGTTCATATCAATTCCATAGGACTGACTGTGTCCTCGCTGATTTGTGAAGTTCACTCCCATTCTGTGTTTGATCCAAAGCAGTCCATGCACAAAGCATGAAATGATCCTCTCGGCACAGTTATACATGTGTTTTGGCTGTGGTGACAGCGGCCTGTTTTGCTACTTTCCTCATTACTGCACCTGCAGCAGCAGTATACATGCAGCTTTTCTGTACACACATGTTGGAGATAGGCTGCGTTATTTAAAATGTTCACTTTGGAGAGCGTTTTGGAAAACATCTGTTTTATGACCTAAAAATCTGTGTTTGAGGGGACAGAAGGCCCAAATGCAGGAAAATGTCTGCGTTGATAAAAATATCGGCTACATGTCGCCTTAAAGTCTAAAACCAAACTAGATGCTGGATAACACTTATTCAAATGTGTTGTATGCTCTATTTTTTGAAGGTAAAATTGCTTTGTTTCACTATAATAAATGTTATTTTTGTGTGTTTTTTTGTCCAGGGCTCACACTTGTTTCAACCGGCTGGACCTGCCTCCTTACCCGTCTTTCTCAATGCTTTATGAGAAGATGCTGACGGCCGTCGAAGAAACCAGTACTTTTGGACTAGAATGAAATGAAGTTATTCCGATCCCTTATCTCTACAGTGCGGAGACACATTTCAGATATCGAACAATGGCACTGGACTTCACTTTATAGACTCTTGTGTTAATTTATGTTGGATGCACTATTGCTTAAAAACATCAATCAGGATTATGGACCTAATATGCCTTTTGGGACCAACACCATTTTAAACATTTGGAAGGAACATATTTATGCGGACTTATTAATAACATGAATAAGCGACCACTGCCTCCTTTGCTTTTTGGATTCAGAACTGCAAAACTAAATAGAGGCAATTTGTCCTCATTTTGCGCTTCACTCATGCTTAGTTGTTTTACAGCATCTCTTAGTGGACTATTGTGGTAACTGCATTTCCTATTGTCGCTCACCATTGGAGGATTTGGTGGAGTTTTTCAGTGAATGGCACTTGAGTCCCAATTCAAGTTTTGGTATTGATAAGGTGTTTTCATCAAAATCATCAAAATTCTATAAATAGCTTTTCTAAATCTGTGGTCGAGAAGCGATTTGAATGGAGCAGAATTATAATGAACAATACCATTTTTAATCGTAACTTTTGAAATTTGAAAAGAAGACACTAATTGTTAGGGAAAAAAATGAACATTTATATTAAATGATCTTACTAAAACAGTTCAACATGAAGTATAATGCTAACTGATGTATGGTTTATTTTCTGTTGTTAAAGTTGTTTTGATCCATATTTACAAGGAAGATATTTTGAAGAACTTTCAGAGATGCAAAACAGATTGAAAACTCAACCTACCATTATCCAGATTATAGCCTACATTTATATATTTGCAGATTATTATGAGGTACTTGCATTTAACTACACAATTTTAATATATTATTTTTATTTTCAATTAACTTTCTGATTACTAAAGTCATTTATGTGTTTGGATACATAAATTAACATTCTGATGTGAGATTTTAATTATTTCTTTTACCAATAATCTGTTAACACAAAGCAAAACTTTCCATTCTGTTCTTCATTAGTAAATACATATTTATCACACACTAGTGACATGTGCATCACTGTTTGTTGTCACAATTCTGTTGCAAGAATGTAAACATAAATGTAAAAATACACAATATAAATGAAAAATATTCTGATCACTATTTTATTTATTGGTAGATTTTATTCTCAAGTCTCAAGTCAAAGGCCTACTAAAACATGTTGCGTCCCAATTTATAATGCATATTTATTACACATGTTTATATTTAAGTTTCAAAGTTGTAAAGAAATCTATTGCAATTACATTTCCACACACTATTGCACTGCCCTCTTGTCAAACAGAATGTACCAAAGTTTTTCGACCAAGCTGCCACCATCTGTAAAATAACTCACATTGTTGTGTCAGCACCTTCAGTAAAATGTCAGCACTGGCAAACGATGATGATGTCTTTTTGACTCTTTTAACCCCTCATAAATCCAGCTGTTTTTACCTCAAACTAAATCCACCTCAATTAAACTAAATCTGTTCTTAAGTAGTTTGTAGTTTGGGCCTCTGCGGTTTACTCTTAAGTGTTACTGATCATTTATGAACAAAGAAACATTTCATTTCAATCCCACCATGATTTTTTGGGTGGTAAATATAAGGATAAAGCAGCTGGCAGGTATGGGTTGACAGACTGTAAATTGAACACTTATTGCATCTTAATTAACATTTCAAAACTAGAAGCAATATCTACAAAGATGAGATTTGTGTATTTAATAAATACATTTAAATCAAATTAGGTTGTATATGTTTTTAAAGTTGGCTTTAGGTTGTGCATCTAAAATGGTTTATTTGACAATGAATAGCATTCCAATAATGCTTTACATGAGACTTCCTTTTATTATGGTTGACAAAAGAGAAAAAAGAAAAAAGAAAAAAGAAGGAATTTGGTTAATTAAGAGCAAACATTATTTTTAGATGAGTAAAAAGATTGTGTTCATGGGTTTCAGGCATGGCAACAGTCCTTCGTTGTTATGGCAATAGCAATTTAAATCAATATATGATATCTTTTGAATGGGAGAGATCCTCACAAAATATCCAAATCAGGAAGGACTCATTTGAAACCATGAATAGGTTAAGTGTGTATGGAGCTAAAGTCAAATCTTAAGGCAAGTTTATTTGTAGAGCACAATTTGTACACAAGGCAATTAAAAATGCTTCACATAACAGGAAAAAAAATGCATTAAAATCACAAAGACATGGCGGAAATCACAAAATCTTAATTTAAAAGTGCCATTTTCAGGCTATCCGTCAAATCGTTCAAGACATAAAAGAGAAGAGTGCAAAGAAAAACATTTCAGTCATATGCACAGCCAAACAAAACAGTTTTTAGTTTTTTCAGTTTTTAACCCAACTTCAAAGGACGGACTTGACAAATCTGATCAAGTGTGTTGAACCTTGTCATGCAAACTCTGCTTTGTTTTCTCACACACTAGATAAGGCATTCAGGACGTATTTTGCAGGAGGCGATTGTATTTTTATCAAGTGTGTCCCATCAATGTCAATGGGCTTCCTTTGCCTGACCCTCAGCTGTCTGTCCGGCCCACTGAGAGGAGAGAACCAACTGGAAACCGCCTGTGCCTCTCCTCCGTTGGCTTAGAGGTGAGGAATGAGAGTCAACTGCACTAGGATTCACAGAAAACCACCAGCTTTTTTTTTTTTTTTTTTTTTTTTTTTTTTTTCCTGTCATTTCTAGTAAATATATTCCAGGGACCTGACCCCATAAGCAAAGCCTGGACCCCCACAATAACCATGCAGCCAACTCAGGATGCACACTGCCAAATTAAATTGCTGCCTGTAATAATAATTTAAAGGTACAGTGTGTAAGTTAGCTTGTGTCCATGGAGATGTATTGCCTTTGCTGGCATGCTCTTCATCAAGAGAAACGAGTGACGCCATCAGGTCAAGTTACGTTTTATTCAATAGACTAAATGCATAGTTGTAATTTAATTTGATTTTACAAGTCATCTCACCTCCCCCAGAAACTCAGACCTCCACATTGGGAAACATTGGAACAGAACCATAATTAGACAATTTGAGAGTGAAAAAGTTTTCTAGGTGTGAGCAGCTGTGTAGAACACAGATTTTCTTTCTCAGTCTTGGCGGGCGTCCTATTGCGTAGAGACACACTTTTCTTCTCCCATTCTGGTGTTTTTTCTCTGGAATTTGAGGTAAAATGGAAGAAAAGCAAATAAACAAATAACAATGAATATTATAGTAATATAGGGACTTACATATGTTCTTTTTCCAGATTCTTGTTGTCTTTCAAATTCTCGACTTTCGTGAAACTATAAAATATAATTAAAAAATGATGACACTCAAATACATTTTGCTTTGCATTATTCATTAACTCCACTCCTTGTGATGGTACTTTTTTAGGTTGGTGGACGAGCGCTTCAAGTCTAGGGCTGTGCTAAAAGTGTATATTTGTGATCAAAACGTATCAACAATCTCGATAAGGCAAGAGCATTTTACTGGACAGGTGCTCTGGCCAGTCCTGTGGCAGTGACTGCACTTGGAACTAAAGAGGAGTGACTGCAGTCGTGCAGGAGAAAGCACTGAGTCAGGGCCACAGCGTGTCTCTTTAGTCTCCTCACGCGTCCTTGCTTTTCTCAAGTATTTATTAAATATGCAGAATTTCTCTCCTTCGCGCCTGGCTCTCATGTGCGCGGGACCATCTGGCCGGCCCCTCCCTCTCCCTGATGCAGCCGCAGCTTCTCTCTTACACTTCTTATTCTTATCATTTCAGTCAGTGGTTCTCAACCTGGGGGTCGTGAAATGAACTCAGGGGTCCCCAGAGGATAAATAGAAAATTAGAACATATATGCAGTCTTAAACAAGGCTTGACATTGTTCAAATGCAGTGGTAAATGTAGATTCCTTGTTTTGGCCCAACAAATTAATTTACCTCTAGGCCCATGTCCTGAAAATAAAATTAAACATTACACATAAGGCTATGTCACCTATTTTTTGTGTTTGGGTGTCGTGAATGCCAACAGTTGAGATTGAAAAAGGGAGAGTCGCTGATCTAATTTACAGAAAGTCAACAACTATTTTCTCTCAGTTTATGAGTGAAATTTAAGATCTAATTAAGTGCATGTATTTCTGCAGTAGCAGTAAAATGCACATAATCCGAATCCAGTGTGAAAATGTTAAATATCCTGGAGAAATGTTTTGTATTTTATTGGAAATAATATGTAAATAAAGCTATAAATGCATCTATCCCTTGTTATTCCATGCGATTCACTAAGTTAAATACAAACCATTTTGTTTGTTATTACGTATATTACATTTTATTGAAAAGGTTTTTGTAATACTTCTCTAAAACTGTAATTGGTCTGTTGTTGTACATACCACTGTAATAATAAATTCATGATTTACCCCATTCACCAGCAAAACACGAATGCTTTAGTACCTACCTGCTTTTTTGATATTTCTTGGCAATGAAAACAATAGCAATGACCACAAAAGCAATGACAGCAAAAGCCAACACACATCCACTGGCCAGTCCAATATACAAGCCTAAAAGACAAATAAAATAACACAGTCATACTCTGATTGTGCATAAATATGAATATATAAATACTAATTACCAATTTACCATCATCCATATCACTTTGATTCGCTGTATCGATGAGTATAAGAGAGCCAGGAGCTGCCAATGCATAATACGGATACATTTATTGACTTACGGCTATTTTTCTTTTTTCAAATGTCTTCTGAAATAGTCTGAAAAGTTTCCCTCACCTGGGATGGTTTGAACGACTGTCTCGTGCCCAAATGGTGATGTGACAGAGCAGTGACACTCCTGTGCTTCCTTGAGCTGGAACTCAGCAGTGCAGACCACTGTCACTGTGCCATTGGTGTTTCTCACAGAGCTGTTTTGTGTCCTGTGTTTCTGTGGGACGTGTAAGGTGACATTAGGAGCAGGACATCCAGTGGCAGAGCAGGACACCACCACCTCTCCTGTGGAATTGGATGTGGTCACATTCAGGACCGGCCCATGCAGCTCTGCAAACAACAAGTTTCATATTTTAAAATGATTCTCATCTGGTTCGGGTAAATATTTGATCACTCTTAGCCCAGGTTCTCACCATGAATCTGAAGGCAGGTTTTTTCAGTGTAGGCCACATCAGCGCGGGTGATGATCAGACAGAGGTAACAGGCCTCGTCCTGTCTCGTCACATTGTGGACCACTAAGGAGCAGTCCTGAACCCCTGCTCCTCTGAGTCCAATCCTCCCGGAGAATTCAGGGTTGAGTTTGTGTCTGGACGGGAGGCAGGTGGCCACAGTGACCTCATCTTCTGAGACAATCTTCTGCCACATGACCTGCAACACGCCTGAGGAGTGTTTGGAGGGGCAGTGGAGATGGACCTCCTCTCCAGCTTTTACTGCATTATCCACTTGTTGTCTAACTTCTATCTTTAAACCTGCAACACATTCATCTTTACTTCTGGTGCACTGCTGCCACGTGATCTGAATTCATCTCTTCATAATCATATAATCGGCCAAAACATACAGAAATGCACAAAATCGTGTCTCTTTTCTGGTCGTGAGACGTGGCATTTTCACAGTCCAACACATGCAATACATGAATTAATTTACAAATAATTGCAGATTCTTATAAATAAACGGTCGGGAACGTTACCTTCTAGAACAACCGAAGTCATTAAAAGAATAAATAAGACCAGTGCAACGATTACAGCCATCTGCGCGCTTTTTTTGAACTGCGGCGCGCTCCTCACGTGTCTGCTCTTAAGTGAAAGTAAAAGTATTGCAGCGAGTTTGAATTTACTACTGCGCCCCCTGCTGTCCCTCGGCGCAATAATAAATTTTACTTGTACTAGATTTGAACATAGACTGTGTGAATGATTGACATTTGGACGGTTATCTGTGAGGCTGATTATGCTCTATGTGTCTTTATTGTATTGTCTATATTGGCCAAGGTATTTCTTCCTAGATATTTGCAAATTATTGGAAATGTTTGACACTATCCCCCTGTGGTGAAAGGAAAATAATTCATACAACAATGTTTAGTACTCAAATGTTTAAGAATAAATTAAAGACTTTAATATTATGTCTAATTAGCAAATGTATGAAGACATACTTTCATTGATTTAAAGCATTTATTTACTGTAAATTATGTGAATTTTTATATTCCAATTCTATGTAAAGCACTTCTACATAAATAACACATTTTATGTTATAGTTTAGAGCATACATTTGTTAAAGTGCAAAAGAGTGCTTGGGAAAATATGTAAAAGTAGATTAAATTAAAAAACAGTCAACTCTCATAAACCACAACTTTCTTGTTTTTCTGCTTCTGGGCATTGCCTACTTGCCGTTAATTCCAGAAAATAAAAACCGTTCACAACATTCTTCTACTCAGACATTTAAACACAACATCTTTGACCTCCTGTCAGATGACCCCTTAAAAGTAGTTAGACTACAAATAATGCTTCCTCATTTAAATTAAATAAATATAATACTTAAAATAATCATGAAAGGTTGAAAATGTAAAGTGCTGATCCTGTATGTGGTTTTATAGGTGCTTATAATCATATTAATGTTAGAGCACATCTTGTCCACACGTTGGTAGACGTTTTGACCTGAAAAACATTATAGTTTTAATGATTATTACGTTAACATTTAAAAGAAATATAGACAACATAAGTGCTTACCTTTTTAACAGAAGAAGAGTAACAACAGAGATGACAATAATCACAAGAATAACGCTGACAGTAATGGCTGGGTGAATTGTTCTGCCATCTATTCGCCAGAAAAGACACAGCTCGGTCAGGTTAAGGGCATACGCTTCTGAAAACTCAATGATCTACAATTAGCTTAGTCATCTCCAAGGTTGTGACCGGAAAGGGAGTGTGTCATGTAGAAACTTATATCAAACTCAAAGTGAAATGAAACTGAAAGATGCACCAGCTGATTCACTTAATTATTAATAGTAGTAATATTTACATTTAAGGTCTTTTAGTATTATTATTCCATATTCAACCAGTTAACTTTCTAACTTTCTGTATGTGTAGTTTTCCATCAGTCATTCAAACTGTATTTATGAAGTGCTTTTCAAAAAGATTGTAATACAGGTTATTAAAAACAATCCCACACAGTTTGCTCTTTCAACATACAGGCTAACAACATTTTTATGGAACGAACAGAATGATTTGTTGATATCTAATTCCAAGCCTAATTTATAAAAAAATTAAGTAAAAGAAAAAAAGAAAAATGTAAATGTTTAGGCCAGTTTTCAGTTAGATCTACTTTAATCAAGAAGTAAATAAGTTACCAAAATTCCCCTTTGTAATTTTTGGGGGAACTAATATGTGCACAAAACCCCCCCAAGACATTTAAAACTGGTTCTGTCAATTTCAATACGGATGAACCAGCTGGGAAAGCACCATCATCAGAGGAGCTGTTACCAAGGAACACAGATTCCTCAGAGCTCCTCTCTGAGGAATCTGTGTAGGTGTTCCGCTACCTGCTTGTGTCCATAAAGATGCCTGGATTATAGCAAAGTTTTAATTAAGGACTTATTATTGCTAAAATAATACCTAGATTGAAAAAAAACATGCATTATTACTGCTATTATTACTCTCCACAGATCTGAACTGGATGGTATAGTTATCCATGGAGATAGATCATTTTAATGCCATACTATGGAACAATTTGGGAAGCAATAATCCATCTAGAGATGCAGGTGGCGGATGCTACGTAGTGCGGCTTTTTAACTGTAAATTGAAAATACACATACCACTTTCTGTCTTGTCCTTAATTCTTGTATAACTAATGGTCTCCCTCTTTTCTCCTCTCATTCCAGGATTGATCAGACAGTAAACATGTCCGTCCCAGTCCGGAGACATTTTCAGAGTCATGTTCCTGCTGCTGGTGAGTGTGCGGTCATCATTGGCCAGCACTGAAGTTTGCGATTGCTCCACAATATGATGTGAATGTTCCCACTGAATTTTGGGAAGCGGGTTACCAGTGGCCGAGCAGCTAAATATGACTTCTTTATTCTCAAGTTGGTCAATGGGCGGGTACACTTGAGTTTGGACATCGGACACTCCTAAAGAAAGTGGACAATATTTGATTTCAAATCAAATCTAATTGGTTAATGATGATGGTTTTGTACCTTGCACTTTGAGACAAGTCTGGTGTCTTTTGGAGCCGCTGGGATACGCATTAAACGAACACACGTAGCAGCTTTGGTCTGCCCATGTCAGATTTCTCACAGTTATCGACGAAGACTGGAGAGACGCCTCTGAAAGGAGGATTTTGCCCTTGTACGGGTCGTTCAACTGCTCCCCAAAATGCTTACTGTAGGTGGCTAAGTTTTCGATGGAGTTGTCCTTAAAGAGCCGCTGCCATGTGACTTGGACTACATCTGCGCAGTGAAAAGAAAAGGTAATTCTCGTTTGCTTGTCAGATATTTTCAATCCAAATTGCTTCTATACCTTTAGGGTCATCCAGTTTGCATTTAAAGTACGCTTCACCACCGTAGTCAGCTGACGTGTTTCCACTTCCAGTAATCTGTAAAGCCCAGGCTGGATATATAAAGCTGCATGTCAGGCATAGGACCATTAGACAATACATTACATTTGTATTTAATGAAGAGAAGTAAAAAGGGAAAACACATACTATACAGCAACAACAAAAACAAAATCACACAACAGTAAAGTATAAAGTATAAATGTCTTACAAAACATGCCATATGCCATTAAGTGTTCTGTGACAAATATATCCAGGGGATCTTTCACTCACCTTTTAAAGCCAGGTACATCATGAGCAGAAATATGGACCTCATCCCTCTGAGGTTCGGTGTCTTTCTGTTTGACTGTGACGACGGACTTTAAATGCACTAAAAGAAAGTGAAAGTAATTGTACACCAGCTGATCAGCATGAAGTCGGTCATTTTTGACAACAACACAAGTCACGGTACTTTAAATTCAACTGAGGAAAGTACCAGTGGAACCAAGAGGACGGACCCAACACGTAAACAACGCTGAATCATGCGTCATATTAGTTTAAATATTAGTATATATATGTATATATATTAGTTTAAATATGTATATATACATATTTAAACTAATATGACGCATGATTCAGCGTTGTTTATGTGTTGGGTCCGTTCTACTGGTTCCACTGGTACTTTCCTCTAGATAGAGAGAGACAGAGAGAGAGAGAGAGAGAGACAAAGAGACAGAGAGAGACAGAGAGAGCGAGAGAGCGAGAGAGCGAGAGAGCGAGAGAGCGAGAGAGCGAGAGAGCGAGAGCGGGAGAGAGAGGAAGGGAGGGAGAGAGAGAGAGGGAGGGACTACGCGGAAGTGCCGCACGCCTTGGTTTCCGTGTTTACCATGGATCTATTATAATAACGGTGTTTACTTTTTAAACCTGCTTCTACAGAAGTGTGGGTTCAAAGGTACGTTCAAAACGCTTCAGAATGAGCTCCTTGACTGTGGCTGACTGGAGCGCTTTCTTAAGTTATTACGCTGGACAACGCCAACGCTGAACGCATCGCTGAACTTCTGTTCATAGATGCTTTGGTTATTAGAAAACCCATGAAAGAATATGAAGGTTATTTTGTGTTTTTATTACCGAAGATTTATTTTAAACTGAATTTATGTAATTGAATTTTTTGCATTATGTGAATGTTTTTTTTCTTCGTTTTTTTTTACATCCAATCAAGTAAAAATATTCATTGAATACAGTGTGTGTGTGTGTGTGTGTGTGTGTGTGTGTGTGTATGTATATATATATATATATATATATATATATATATATATATATATATATATATATATATATATATATATATATATATATATATATATATATATATATATATATATATATATATAAATACAATGCTTTAATAATCAGTTTGTACTGTGTTTTAAATTTCAGCGTATGAAAATAATAACATGTTTTAAAATTCACTGTTAAAATACAGATGCAACAACAGTTACAACAGAATCAAGATGCACCATATCCACCGGTTCCTTGTCTAACATTAAGCCAAGTCTCTCTCTTGTCCTCTGTAATGCTCGTTGTCTAACTGATTCCTGTGGAATAAAATTACGGCTACATTAAGAGAACATTGACCGTTTAAGTTTTCATTTTAGCAGCCTACCAGTGAAGTAGTAGACGCCACGGCGATCGATCTTTCCGCGATTGTCACGCGAGTGTCTGATAGTAAATTCGATACTTCAAAGTTTAAAGTCCAAAGAATAAAGTCTAAAGAAGAAAATCTAAAGAATAAAGTCTAAAGAATAAAGAATAAAGAATAAAGAATAAAGAATAAAGAATAAAGACTAAAGAATAAAGAATAACGTCTAAAGAATAAAGTCTAAAGAATAAAGTCCAAAGAATAAAGACTAAAGAATAAAGTCTAAAGAATAAAGAGTAAGTCTAAGACGTACAACTGCACTAGCCAACTGCCTTTGAAAGGAACACAACAACTACTGTCGGCCCTTTATGTTTTGTGCTGCATGTATTCCTAAATGTAAATATACATACATATTATAACCCGCACACTTAAAAAAGTATTTAAAAGTATATTTTCTTTCTTAAAAAGCAAAGCATAAGGTATGGAATAGGAAAAACTGCTTATGGGGAGCAATGGGAATGATCAGCTCGATTGCTTCAGTCTGGTTTTAACCGGAAATTAATCTGAGAGTTTTGAGACCCTGAAAATGTTTACACCGAATCTATTTGCACTGAATTTAAAAAAGCAACTGTATTTTAACAAAGTGAATTTTATAATATCCATTTTCATATACTGAAATTTAAAACACAGTACAAACTTAATATTAAAGCATTGTATTTTAAAAATATATATTTATATTCAATGAATATTTTTACTTCAGTTCACATAATTCAAATGCAAAACATTCAATTACATAAATTCAGTATAAAATGAAAGCTTTGGTAATAAAAACACAAAATAACCTTCATGAAAGAATGCTATAAATGACATGTCTTTAAGAACAACTTTCCAAAGCAATGTTGTCTGGGATGATTCAATATAAGAATGTAAAATGTTATACTCGTGTAGTTCACGTTAGCTAATGCCACTTAGAAGCTGATCTTTATGCTTTGTTTTCTGTGTTGTTTTATGAAACAGGCACCAACAATTGTTTGTTTTTTTATTTTCTCTTAATGTCGTAATTGCTACTATGCCCTATAAGGTACAGTGTCATTGAGATTTTTGTTTTGCTCTTTACAATCTGATATAAATAAAATGGCATTTTATGTCAAATGTATTTTGTCACAAATGGTGAGGCTCTATGTCATAGAATTAACATGACCAAAAGTGGAAATAAAGTTTGCTTACTTCATTAATTCAGTTGCAAATGTGTATTTAAAATGTGTGTTTATACATTCAATATAAAACATTCACTCTTGGACATAAACACAATAATGTCAAATAGCCCCCCCTATATTTTGCATCACCAGCCGCCACTGAGGCGTAATATAAAAGTACCGTCATTGCAGACTTGTTATGCAATTCTGGTAAAACTATAAGGAAATACATTTTATTTCCCCTCATTATTTTGACTGTAATCAACAGAGTATACGTTCATGATGTTGGTATGTAAAACAAGAAGCAGTACCAAGCAAATGTGTTTGTAACTTTCAGTTTTCATTAGGCGGTCAGTTATTTTGCGTTACATGATTACATAACCCACTTGTGTGATTACAATTGTGGGGTCAAAAAAATTAACTTAATATGTATTTGTTACATAGGCCAACTTATTAAATAGAATCATTCGAATTCAACGCGAAACAGCTGGAGTCCAGTGCCCCCCAATGGCCAAAAAGGTGAAATACATTAAGCGCTCTTAAAGGCTTCTGTTGAAGTTGTTCAAGTTCACAACTGAATAAAGTCCACCCTTCGTCTCAATAAAGGTGCTGTAGGGTTCTATTTGCTCCTCAGTCTGAAAACACAAATATACCAATGATATTAGCACAATCACATTAATAATCACACAATAATTAATTACACATGAAGACAGGTAAGAAAAGTGAGCACTTCGCTGGGTCCAAGTGGTTTCACTTTTTTAACAAGGCAAATCTCTGGAAATGTTCAATTAATTTTATAAGTCTACATTACCAAATCTTGCGCAGCTGTTTGTGACGCCAGTTGCTGTCTGTTGAACGAACAACAATGCAAACTGTGAAATGAGAAACTGCAGTGAAATTTGTGGTGCATTGTGAGGAAAGGAAATGAGACCTGCATGCCATAAGATAGCGCACTACTTAATATATTTAATTATAGCAATTCTATTTCAAAATATAAAAGAAATGCATTTATACGTATCTAGTAAAAAGTCAATGTCTTACCTGTGAATCTTCCTTTTAACGACGACTACAAGTATCAGAGATGTTGCGATGATTGCTGTTGAACCAAATAATGCAATCGGCCACACATGTGTTTTTACAGAACTGCTTTCATTTCCATATTCTAGAGCTGAAACAAGTTTTTATTGGTCAGTTTCATGCTAAAATGTAAGATTATAGCGTTATAATTCTGTACCTTCTTCAACAGTGACATTGAGGTGAAGTCTTGAAATGTCGTTCTCTTTTATACACGAACAGTTGTACGTTCCACTGTCCGCTGGAGTTAAGTCCATCAGGCGGAGGAACGCAGCCTGATTTTGTACAATTAATGTGATCCTGGAGTCGCATTCTGTTTCATTCCTCAGTCCAGGTATGTAGTGTAACTTACAAACATCGCCATTTTCTTCTTTTTTGATCTCACAATGTAAAGCTGTGATCGGATTGTCCGTGTCATTGGTGCAGATCAAAGTCATGTCTGCTTCTGTCCTGAGCTGCTTTTCCAAAAACACTGCAACACATCAACAAACACAAATAATTAGATAGTAAACAGATGAATTACACTATAAAAGACATTGATATACCTTTCTGGTTGTTGAAACACAGGGTTTGTTGAAGCAGTAGAAAACACAAAGTCTCTCTGCACAGGTCCATAGCACTCAACCTTTGTTTGACTGACAGGACAAGAACTGAAACTCACACACTGTGAAAAGGAAAACTGCACGGCATGTGTTACATAGAAGGTGTAGACATGTCTGTCTTAGAGCAAGGTGACATTTTTTCCCAACAGCCACTGATTGTATATTTATTTTTGCTGAAAGTGCTATTTTTAACATATAGTACAAAAGTAGATTTGATATGATTTCATATTTAAATTCTTCTCTCAAATGAAGACGGTGGGTTTCAGTTTAAAAATAAAAGACAAGCTCATGTTGATGCAACTTGATATGACGTTTATTGTCCAATTTTGAATACCTCAAAAATCAAAATAACACACAAATCATCTAATCACACGTCACACACAATCTCATATTCAGTTTCATGGTTGATTTGACATAAGAATGACACTTTAGCACAATTTTCAGAGTCAGTAATTGTTTGGTAGAGCTCTTTTGTGTTCTCCTGAAGCGTTTTGTGTGTGTTCATTTCCTTTTCCATCTTTAAAACACAAAGATCCAACACCATTATTGAGCCAAAGCATTATCGTTGGAAGGTACAATTATCATTGGTCTTTGTTGCCTGTAAAAGAGGAGAAAGCCATTTTACACTTGATTGACACTGTCCTGAATAGTGCATTGGGGGCTCGTTCTCACCTGAAGAAATTCTCTCTGTGAATACAACCCAGAGTCACTCCAAATATGATGATAAAGGCTATAAACGATGAGCAAAATCAAGAATCTAAAATTCAAACTGCATTGTTGGTACAAGCGTACTATTATTTCATTATTTTCTGTTTAGAATAACTTTTACTGTTTGCGGTGACATCATACCATTAACAGTGACACTGAGTTGAAGTCTGATAATGTCTTCCTCTCTTTTACGTGAACATTTTTACACTCCACTGTCCACATGTGTCATTCCTTTGTTCAGGTATAAGTGTACATAAGACATCTCCATTTTCCACTCTTTGGATTTGGCATTTTATAAGTGGGTTCAAATTCTCCGTGTCATCGATGCAGAGTTGCGTCTCATGTCTGCTTCTGTCCCAATGTACTTTTCTAAAACACTGCAACACATCAACATAAACGAGTGCAATTATAATTACAAATACAAAATAATAGTACCAAGTTAAAACATATTGCTGCACCTTCTCCTCATATAACGTAGTGGAGAAGCAGTAGAAAACAGAAAGTCTCTCACAGGTCCAAATTGCCCGATCATCGATGTCATTTCAATGCAATAAAGAGTGCTTCTTACTTCTGCAGTGAACAGAAGTAACGTAATAGCAGATTATATTTTTGACCACACACAACACAGTCAATATAACCAGCCCGAAGTATAGAATACTGAAGGAAGTTATTGTTTGCGGTTGTTTGCTATCTACAGTGCCTTGCGAAGTATTGCCACTCCTATAACTTTGACAGAATTCATTTGACCTGAAAATTCCACATGTGAGACACCAATCATGAAAAATGTATCACTCATATGTTATTGAAAAGTTTTTAAGACTGAGAACATTTGTGCAGAACAGCAATTTTCAAGCTCAAGTTCCTTCCAACAGATTTCAGATTTCTGCAAAGATTCTCTATCGGATTGAGGTCTGGACTTTGATTGGCATTATTAACGCCTTTTATAATGTTTTATTGTTTTGAACCATCGTTTGTCTGTTTGGACAGGTGAAGTCTTGAAATCGCCCAGTTCAGATTTTTGCAGACACGAACTCGTACTTCCACTCGTCTGGAGTTAAGTCCATCAGCCGGAGGAACGCAGTCTGATTTGTACAATTAATGTGATCTGGAGTCGCATTCTGTTTCATTCCTCAGTCATGTAATGTAGCGTTTACAAACCATTTTCTTCTTTTTTGCATCTGTGTAAAGCTGCGATCGTATGTCCGTGTCATTGTGCAGATCAAAGTCATGTCTGCTTCTGTGTTCCTGAGGTGGCTTTTCCAAAAACACTGCAACACCATCAACAAACAAATAATTAGATAGTAAACACGATGTCCAAAATATGAATGAAAGTATAAAAGACATTGATATCCTCTCGGTTTGTAAAAACACAAGGTTTGTTGAAGCAGTAGAAAACATAAAGTCTCTCTGCACAGGTCCATAGCGCTCGACTTTTCTTAGTGACAGGAACTGAAACTCTGTGTAACTTTTGTCAGATGCGAGGGTTTGCCACCAAGCTTATCTCCACGGAGATGTCATTGCTTTGCCTAGAATTATTTGGATTAATTCTATCTATCTTTTATTATTTATCTTTTTTTTTCTCAGCAAAAGTTACATTGTGCAATCAGTGTGCTTAAGAAATCCAGTTACAGTTCAGAAATATGAGTTATTATATATTTTGCTTATTTAAATGTGTGCTCAACTTGCTTTTTTGTCGTGCACCACATGAATTTAATCATTCAAAAAAATTACAATACAACATTACTACAATATTTCTTATATTTTTTAAAAATTTTTGCATGCGAGAACATTTTGGTAGACATCATTTGCGGGCTTGAAACCATTTCCTCTCCTTCCTTCTTAAAACCACACCATTATTGAATCCAGGCATTAACAACATACAGCAATATATTTTATTGATTGTGTCTGGAAAGTGCATGTTAATGAACATAAATGAAACACATGACGTAAACACGCCGGATTAGCAATGGGCTCATTTTCATCCGTTGTCCCCGCATTCACTCTCACACATACTATCATTCATACGCCAGCATACTATTGTACATGTTTTAGCTTCTTTCAACTATTATCACATACCGTGATTTTAGATTAAACGCGTTTCCTGTTAAAGGAGAGTAGATATTTTACACAGGTGATTGACTTAATAGTAAGTCAAATGTAGTCCCTCCCCTTGCAAACAGAACCCAGATTACAACAAATATGAACAAGGCTATTAAAAGATAATAATATACAACCTGTAATCGACTCACTGGACAAAATAGCAACTCAAAAAAACAAGTCTTCAACTACAAATAAGATAGATTTGCATAATTTAATAGTTTCTATTACAGATGGTTTCACAATATTCCAATCATCAAAAAGCGCTAACTACAATATTAATAAGAAAATCCACCATCGATAATCCAAAAGTAACAGTAAAGTATACTGTACCTTTGCAGTGAACAGAAGTAGTGCAATTGCTTATATTATATTTGTCTGAAAGTCAGAGTTACAAAGTTAGCTTGAGTAGAATATGTCTCAAAAGGAAATGGGACCACTGCAGCCACTGTTTGTGGCTATTTTTCAAACCTTGACACTTCAGTTGACTGCGACCGGAACATTCCAGGCAAAGCAATAACATCTTCGTGGGGACAAGCAGGTGGTGTTACATAATGCATCGTGCACCTTTTAAGAAATCCAGTTACGATTAAAAATTAAGCTCAAGCCACACCACAAACATGATTAAAACAATAATAATGAAATATAGGAGTTATTCCTATATTTTAATTATTGTTTAAATGTGTGAACAGTTTTTGGTAGAGGTCATTTGTTGGCTGCTGGAGCGCTGCATATGTTTCCATTTCCTCTCTTTCCTTTAAAAACACAAAAACCCCACATATTATTGAGCCAAAGCATTATGGGAATTGTAGTCATTTTCATGAATCCTCCCATACCATCATTGCAGGCTCAAGATTGTTGTCTGTAAAAGATTTAAACTTACTTAAAGACATGTACATTTGTTATGAACTGTAATGCAAAAGAGTAATGAATCTATTATCGTGTAAAAAGTCAATGTCTTACCTGTGAATCTTCCTTTTAACGACGACTACAAGTATCAGAGATGTTACGATGATTGCTATTGGACCCAAATAATGCAATCGGCCACACATGTGTTTTTTACAGAACTGCTTTCATTTCCATTTTCTAGAGCTGAAATAAGTTTTTATCGGTCTGTTTCATGTTAAAATGTAAGATTATATGCGTTATATTTCTGTACCTTCTTCAACAGTGACATTGAGGAGAAGTCTTGAAATGCCGTTCTCTTTTGTACACGAACAGTTGTACATTCACTGTCCGCTGGAGTTAAGTCCATCAGGCGGAGGAACGCAGCCTGATTTCGAACAATTAATGTGATCCTGGAGTCGCATTCTGTTTCATTCCTCAGTCCAGGTATGTAGTAGTAATAACTTACAAACATCGCCATTTTCTTCCTTTTTTGATCTCACAATGTAAAGCTGTGATCGTATTGTCCGTGTCATCGGTGCAGATCAAAAAGTCATGTCTGCTTCTGTCCTGAGCTGCTTTTCCAAAACACTGCAACACATCAACAAACACAAATAATTAGATAGTAAACAGATGAAATTAAACTATAAAAGACATTGATATACCTTTCGGGTTGTTGAAACACAGGGTTTGTTGAAGCAGTAGAAACACACAAAGTCTCTCTGCACAGGTCCATAGCACTCAACCTTTGTTTGACTGACAGGACAAGAACTGAAACACACACTGTGAAAAGGAAATGCACTGCATGTGTTACATAGAAGGTGTAGATATGTCCCGTCTTAGAGCAATGTGAGATGTCCACATTTTTTCCCAACAGCCACTGATTTATATTTTTTTTTGCTGAAAGTGCTATTTTTTAACATATTGTACAAAAGTAGATTTGATATGATTTCATTTTTAAATTCTTCTCTCTCAAATGGAGACGGTGGTTTCAGTATAAATAAAAGACAAATAACAAATAAAAGACAAGCTCATGTTGATGCAACTGGATATGTTTATTGTCCCAATTTTTGAATACCTCAAAATCAAAATAACACACAAATCATCTAATCACACCACACAATCTCATTTTTCAGTTTCATGTAAGAATGACACTTTAGCACAATTTCAGTAATTGTTTGGTAGCTCTTTTGTGTTTCTCTCCTGAAGCGTTTTGTGTGTGTTCATTTCCTTTTCCATCTTTAAAACACAAAAGATCCAACACCATTATTGAGCCAAAGCATTCATCATTGGAAGGTACAATTATCACTGGTCTTTGTTGCCTGTAAAAGAGGAGAAAGCCATTTTACACGTGATTGACACTGTCCTGAATAGTACATTGGGGCTTCGTTCTCACCTGAAGAAATTCTCTCTGTGAATACAACCCAGAGTCACTCCAAATATGATGACAAAGGCTATTAACGATCGCAAATCAAGAAATCAAACGTACTGTTATTTCATTATTTCTGTTAGAACTTTAAACTGTTTGCGGTGACATATTACATTACTGTTTTGGTGGGTCTGATTAATGTTTCTCTTTTTCATTACTTTTCACCACTGATGTTATTCAGTTCACTGTCAGTTGTCTGATAATTGTACAGATTTTTACATCTCCATTGTCCACATTCCTTTGTTTATAAGTGTACATAAGACATCTCCATTTTCCACTCTTTGGCATTTTATAAGTGGGTTCAAATTCTCCCTGTCATTGATGCAGAGTTGCGTCATGTCTGCTTCTGTCCCAATGTACTTTTCCAAAACACCGCAACACATCAACATAAACGAGTGCAAGTATAATTACAAAAAATAAATAGTACCAAGTCAAAACATATTGCTGCACCTTCTCATCATAAAACACAAAGTTAGTGGAAGAAGCAGTAGAAAACAGAAAGTCTCTCACAGGTCCAAATTGCCCGATCATCGATGTAATTTCAATGCAATAAAGAGTGCTTACTTCTGCAGTGAACAGAAGTGTAATAGCTGATATATTTTGACCACACACAACACAGTCAAAACCAGCCCGAAGGTATAACCACCATGAATACTTCTGTAAAGGAAGTTATGAGCCCTGAAAACAGCACTGCGGTTACTTTTGAGAGCTTTGTTTCTTCTTAATCTACAGTGCCTTGCGAAAGTATTGCCCACTCCTATAACTTTGACATTTTGCCACATTTCAGACTTCAAACTTAATATAAAAAACTGAAAATATTTTTGAAGAATCACCATGTGAGACACAATCATGAAGTGGAACGAAATGTATTCAACATTTCATATTGTTTTTACAAATAAAAAACTGAAAAGTAGGACGTGCAAAATTATTCGCCCCCTTGGAGTGAATATTTTGTAGAACCTCCTTTTGCTGCGATTATAGCTGCAAGTGTTTTTTGGGTTTGCATCTTAAGTTTTGCACGTCTTGAGACAGAAATATTTGCCCATTCCCCCTTACAAAACAGCTCAAGTTCCTTAAGTTTTGATGGAGAACATTTGTGCACAGCAATTTTCAGATCTTTCCACAGATTCTCTATCGGATTGAGGTCTGGACTTTGACTTGGCCATTATTAACGCCTTTTATATGGTTAGTTTTGAACCATCGTTGTCCTGTTGGAAGGTGAAGCTCCGCCCCAGTCTCAGATCTCTTGCAGACTCCAAATTTTCTGCCAGAATCGCCCTGTATTTGGCTCCATCCATCTTCCCATCAACTCAAACGCTCTTCCCAGTCCCATAAGTTTTTATTGGTCTGTTTCATGTTAAAATGTAAGATTATTGCGTTTATAATTCTGTACCTTCTTCAACAGTGACATTGAGGTGAAGTCTTGAAATGCCGTTCTCTTTTGTACACGAACAGTCGTACAGTCCACTGTCCGCTGGAGTTAAGTCCATCAGGCGGAGGAACGCAGTCTGATTTTGTACAATTAATGTGATCCTGGAGTCGCATTCTGTTTCATTCCTCAGTCCAGGTATGTAGTGTAATACAAACATCGCCATTTTCTTCTTTTTTTGATCTCACAATGTAAAGCTGCGATCGTATTGTCCGTGTCATTGGTGCAGATCAAAGTCATGTCTGCTTCTGTCCTGAGGCGCTTTTCCAAAAACACTGCAACACATCAACAAACACAAATAATTAGATAGTAAACAGATGTCCAAAATATGAATGAAAGTATAAAAGACATTGATATACCTCTCGGGTTGTAAAAACACAAGGTTTGTTGAAGCAGTAGAAAACATAAAGTCTCTCTGCACAGGTCCATAGCGCTCGACTTTTCTTAGACTGACAGGAACTGAAACTCTGAGTAACTTTTCAGATGCGAGGGTTTGCCACCAGCTTATCTCCACGGAGATGTCATTGCTTTGCCTAGAATAGTATGGCATTAATTCTATCTATCTTTTTATTAATTTATCCTTTTTTTTTCTCAGCAAAGTTACATTGTGCATCAGTGTGCCTTAAGAAATCCAGTTACAGTTCAGAAATATGAGTTACTCATATATTTGCTTATTATTTAAATGTGTGCTCAATTTGCTTTTTTGTCGTGCACCACATGAATTTAATCATTCAAAAAAAAATACAATACAACATTACTACAATATTTCTTATATTTAAAAAATGTTTTGCATGCGAGAACATTTTGGTAGACATCATTTGCGGGCTCCTGAAGTGTTGTTTCCATTTCCTCTCCTTCCTCTTAAAACAAAAAGACCCCACACCATTATTGAATCCAGGCATTAACAACATACAGCAATATATATTTATTGATTTGGTCTGGAAAGTGCATGTTAATGAACATAAATGAAACACATGACGTAAACACGCCGGATTAGCAATGGGCTCATTTTCATCCCGTTGTCCCGCATTCACTCTCACAACATACTATCATTCATACGCCAGCATACTATTGTACATGTTTTAGCTTCTTTCAACTATTATCACATACCGTGATTTTAGATTAAACGCGTTTCCTGTTAAAGGAGAGTAGATATTTTTACACAGGTGATTGACTTAATAGTAAGTCAAATGTAGTCCCTCCCCTTGCAAACACAACCCAGAATTACAACAAATATGAACCAAGGCGATTAAAAGATAATAATATGCAACCTGTAATCGACTCACTGGACAAGAATAGCAACTCAAAAAAACAAGTCTTCAACTACAAATAAGATAGATTTGCATAATTTAATAGTTTCTATTACAAGACGGTTTCACAATATTCCAATCATCAAAAAGCGCTAACACAATATTACTAAATAAGAAAAATCCACCATCGATAATCCAAAGTAACAGTAAAGTATACTGTACCTTTGCAGTGAACAGAAGTAGTGCAATTGCTTATTATATTTGTCTGAAAGTCAGAGTTACAAAGTTAGCTTGAGTAGAATATGTCTCAAAAGGAAATGGGACCACTGCAGCCCACTGTTGTGGCTATTCTTTTCAAAACCTTGACACTTCAGTTGACTGCGACCGGAACATTCCAGGCAAAGCAATAACATCTTCGTGGGGACAAGCAGGTGGTGTTACATAGTGCATCATGCGCCTTTAAGAAATCCAGTTACAATTAAAAATTAAGCTCAAGCCACACCACAAACATGATTAAAACAATAATAATGAAATATAGGAGTTATTCCTATATTTAATTATTGTTTAAATGTGTGAACAGTTTGGTAAAGGTCATTTGTTGGCTGCTGGAAATGTTTTCCATTTCCTCTCTTTCCTTTAAAACACAAAAACATGTTATTGAGCCAAAGCATTATGGGAATTGTAGTCATTATCATGAATCCTCCCATACCATCATTGCAGGCTCGATTGTTGTCTGTAAAAGATTTAAACTTACTTAAAGACATGTACATTTGTTATGAACTGTAATGCAAACGAGTAATGAATCTATTATCTAATAAAAAGTCGATGTCTTACCTGTGAATCTTCCTTTTAACGACGACGACAAGTATCAGAGATGTAACGATGATTGCTATTGGACCAAATAATGCAATCGGCCACACATGTGTTTTTTTACAGAACTGCTTTCATTTCCATTTTCTAGAGCTGAAATAAGTTTTTATCGGTCTGTTTCATGTTAAAATTTAAGATTATAGCGTTATAATTCTGTACCTTCTTCAAACAGTGACATTGAGGTGAAGTCTTGAAATGCCGTTCTCTTTTGTACACGAACAGTTGTACATTCCACTGTCCGCTGGAGTTAAGTCCATCAGGCTGAGGAACGCAGCCTGATTTTGTACAATGAATGTGATCCTGGAGTCGCATTCTATTTCATTCCTCAGTCCAAGTATGTAGTGTAAATTACAAACATCGCCATTTTCTTCTTTTTTGATCTCACAATGTAAAGCTGTGATCGTATTGTCCGTGTCATTGGTGCAGATCAAAGTCATGTCTGCTTCTGTCCTGAGGCGCTTTTCCAAAAACACACTGCAACACATCAACAAACACAAATAATTAGAAAAGTAAACAGAAGAATTAAACTATAAAAGACATTGATATACCTTTCGGGTTGTTGAAACACAGGGTTTGTTTGAAGCAGTAGAAAACATAAAGTCTCTCTGCACAGGTCCATAGCACTCAACCTTTGTTTGACTGACAGGAACTGAAACTCTGTGTAACTTTTCAGATGCGAGGGTTTGCCACCAGCTTATCTCCACGGAGATGTCATTGCTTTGCCTAGAATAGTACGGCATTAATTCTATCCATCTTTTATTAATTCATCCTATTTCTCAGCAAAGTTACATCGTGCATCAGTGTGCCTTAAGAAATCCAGTTACAGTTCAAAAATAGAGTTACTCATAATATATTGCTCTATTATTTAATGTGGTGTCATCTTGCTTTTGTTGTGCGTGGCACCCACAGGTGATATGTGACATCGATTGTCTATACGAAACTTTCAAATGGCAAGCATATACTTGGGCATCGTAATTTCCATTCATGATTTATAGCACGAATTACCATGTGTTGCATGTGCAGGGTCGACATTATCTGGTATGGTACATGCAATTATGCGGCCTTCCATAGAGAGTGTTTCGAGGTTCCATTTCCCTCTCACCCTTTGCTTTTATAATACGATCAGAAGACCTCTCTACGATTCTTAATTTTCTTTATACTGGTTAGCATGATCGGTGCTTTTATATATATGGGAAGACTATTAACTATGTCCATTTATGCAATTATCTATATTGTTTTTTTTAATTCAGATAATTAATGTTGTCTGATAGATGGTGGCAGGTGGTTCATTGAAGATTATCTTGATATACAAGGTGATCGTACTGCCGCCGCTTGGGATGATTAATGCAATAGTGTGGACCGTACGTGCTATTTTTTCGCATCCGCGCCACGCTATTGTCAGGCCTGCATTTACTCTCTTACCATCATATATCTAAATTATTGCTCTCGATGATCGTAGCATAACTATTGTACATGTTTGTAGCTTCTTTCAACTATTATGTCGCTATCTGTGATTGTGGTAGGATTAGAACGGGTTAATCCTGTTAAAGGTAAGTGAGTTATATTTTGCAGAGTTGATTGACTCTCTAAGGATAGTAAGTCAAATGTAGTATCTGTGTTACCCCTCCCTCCGCTTACCTAGCAAACACGCCATACCACTGCAGAATAGTATACATTAAAATAGTTCGGAATGGCAAGGCTATTTGATAAAGATACATATGGTATCAACTGTACATACAGGAGGGCTCAACAGTGGAAGCAAGAATTGATGGCACACGTCAACAAAAACAAGTGACTTACGACTATACCCATATTTTATTTAGTTCGGGTTTGTGTGTGGGCACCTACATTTTATTAGGATCTTACTATGGTTACAGGATAGGTTGTTAAATCATCTAAAGATTCCCAATCTATTGAAAGACAGTAGCTTACCACATGCAGCACAGAAATGTTATTAGTGTTTTTTGAAATTAGAGAAAATCCCCATCGTATAACATAATGGACTTGAGTGTGCGGCTCCATGAGGCCGAGTAAAGTACTAACTACAGCCTGTGCTCCTGTGGTAGTTGCACAGTCTAAACTCGCGTATTGCGTAGGTGATCGATGACGAAGTATATGTTTAGGCAATTGCTTTATTACCTATGTAGTCTGATCTTATAATTCTGAGTTTCGGTTATCTTGTGATAAGCTAAGGTAATATGTTCTCCCTATAGAAATAAAGGGGCATAAACGAACGTGAAGTCATGTCCCACGTTATGTGTTGATGTGACTTATTCGTTATTAATTCAAAACTCCATTTGACCTACTTATCACGCTAGGTTTGATGCGAGCGAGACCAATTTGGCCGAAACATGTTTCTCGAGGGCGAGCAATACCCGACAACTAACAATCTCTTCGTTGTACGTAGCATAGTCATTGAGAGTTGGTTGGTCTTACTCTATTAGGTATGTCATAGATGAGCTCTTGGTAAGAAGTGGTCTCAATTGTTAATTTTTATGTTATTAATAATTGATCGCTCTGCAAAATGGCGCACACCACAAACATTGTGAATATATAAAAGATTCAATAACTTACTGTTGTATAAAATAATCTTTGTAGTTTAGGCATTATATTTTTAATTATTGTGTCCAGAGGACTGGTTTGCAATCAGTTTAGGTTGAGAGGTCGATCTTTGGGGATTGGCCTGCTCCTGAGCTCGCTGTCGACAATATGTGTTGAGCATTTCCTCTCTTCTTTCGCGCTTGTAGAATCACGACCAGCAGAGAGCGCAGCGGCTCTCTACATTAATACTAAATTGGGCTCCACTCGGCATGTATGGGAACTAGTATAAGTCAATTGTTAGCAATGAATACAACTGCCCAATACTACTGTATCATTCGAACACGGTTTACTCGATTCGTTTGGTCTGATAAAGAGGTTTTAAACTTCACTATTATAGACAATGGTTCATACTTGTATAGTATGAAACTCGTATATGCAGAGACGAGTATTGAAATCTATATATCGTGTAAAAGTTCTAATGAGGTGTACCTGGTGTGAATTAATGTACTTTTAAATTAACGACGACTGTTTAATAGCTAATTCAAGTGATTGTTAGCGATGGTCTGATGCTTAGGATCCACAAAAAATCGCAATCGGCTACACTACTGTGTGGGTCTTTTGGCACACAGAACTGATTTCGTTTCATGTGGTTCGCTAGAGCTGAAATAAGTATTTTATCCTAGTATCGAATTTCATGTTAGCAAATGATATGTGTTTAAGTATGATGGGTTGACTTTATAAGTTATTGTCTTGTAATTCAGACCATGTCTATCAATACCTCAGTGAGGTGGGAGGTGATGTCTTTTGATAGTGGCCGGTTCTCGGTGGTTATAATCAACGTTATCATGTTTGAGGATTCTCTGTAAATACAGGTCAATACTGTCCGCTTGGAGTTTAAGTCCATCAGGCGGGAGTGAACGTCTAGGACCTGCATTGTTCGTAATCATATTTAATGTGATCTGGAGCTCGCATATACACCAAAGTTCATTCTCTTACTGTGGCGGCACACATTTCGACGAGCTATGTAGCTGTCAAAATTACGCAAACCATTCGCGGCATCTTTCTTCTTTTTTTGGACCTCTCACGCAACAAGATTGTCAGGCTGAACGTTGTGAAGGTTCGTATTTGGCCGATGTGGGAATCATTTGGATTGGCATGGGTAGATCAAGAGATCCATCTCGATCATAGCGTATGTCCTCGTCGTACGCGCGCTGGGTTCAAAAGAAGCGCAAGATGGATACATACATTAAGAACAACATAAAATTAGCATAGTTAAACTGGAGATGAATATTAAAGATATGATCAAAGAGCTATTGATAGTGTGGTTTTGTGCGCCTTTCGGTGCTTGTATTGAGATCATCTAGTATCTATGGGTTTGTGACAGAGCCGTAGGTATATAATCAACTACCAAGTTCGTCCTTCTTGTATCAAGGTCATCCATAGCACGTAGCGCAGACTTGTTTTGAGTTGAAGGGACAGAACGTGACACATCGTGGAGGTCACACATCATAAGTGTATAACTCAGACAAATTGTGGCGATTGTGTGTATAGTCCTACTAGAACGGTTGTATTGATATTGTCTGCTTCTACGTGGCAATATGTCCATTGATTATTATTGCGACACAGTTTCTTGACACTATCACGCCACTGATTGGTGGTGGGTATTTATTTTTTGCTGGAAGAGTAGCTATTCTTTAACGCCACTTTTAGTCTTTTATAAGAATTACTTGATGTTGGATGCTTTTTAATTGCTGACATTTTCTCTAGCACAATATGTACTTCGATAAGGTGGGATGCATACGCGAATTATTGACGGGTCTTATCGGTGTTTTCCATATTTGTCGGAAACTTTTCAAACAATCAATCTTACTTGCAAGATAAAGACATATATCTAATAAATATCATAAGTCAGGAGTAATCACACACATCACTATCTGGTCGCCTTCTCTCATGTCATCTCTTTTCATAGATTTGGATAGTATTGAGATCAACTAGCTGAGATACTCTCTTTTGCTTGTTCAGTAATATCATTGTCTTGTAGTATGCTATCTTATGTGGCTCTAGACATACGAGTTTAGATATGGTGTATCATGTAAACGTCCTGTCCAGTTTTTAAAACACGCAAAGATCTCCACAGCACCGATTGATTGGGGTTGTTCAATAAGGTAATTGGTAATTCATGTGCTATTGACACTTGTGGTATCTCATCTCGTTAAGATACTTGGGCATACAATTAGGAACGTCATTCCCCTTCCTGCGTTTCTAATACGCATATTGGAATATCACAATAATCACTCACATATGGTTCATCTGTAGAAGAAATTTCATGATTGACAAGACAGGATTCTCGACTCACGATCTCTTTACATGTCTTCTAAAACGTTTTTCTCTCATCCTAATATCTTGTTGAATTAACCCACAACGATAATGTTCCCTACAAAGATCTGTGGATGTTTTCGCGTATTCTGTTTATTTTTTAAGGCGGACATTTACAGTATAAGTTAGCGACGATGAATATTTATTACTTGGCATTTGAAATACACTTGTGGTATTAGGATCTCAATTTGGTTTGGTGTGTAAGTTGCATATCTGTTTTCGTACAATATTACGAGCTCAGTCCTAGATGGACAACTCTTATTTATGGGACTGGGTGGTCTTGACACAAATTATTTGAGTCTGTAAGGGAATTAGAGTCAATCAGAAGAGTGCTAGGGCAAGAATGGAATCTCTCCATTCTTAGCAAACGGTGGCAAAGCATACTGTGGGACGAGCGAATGGATAATTTGTGGCATACAGAGCTACACGCACACGCCTGCACCTAGTGTCGGGTGTGTGGTGTGACTGTTGTAGGTTGAGAGTGGGTGTGATTGGTTAAAGAGAGTGATTAATAAGGCAAGTTTATCTACTTGTAGAGCTAGATATTGTCGTTTTTATACAGAAAGGCCTGCTGACTGATATTTCATAGACAGGGCTAGTAAATGCAATATATATATCTTTTGTATTGGTGACATTCGGGTTCCGCGAGGCCAATCCGATCAACATATCACGTTATGCAGCATAGAGAAGATGGCTGAAGTGCAAAGGAAATCAAACATTCCAAGTCTCATGTGGCACTCGAGGCACAACGAGGCCCACGTGTATTTCTCAGTTTAGGGATATTGAGACCACGTTAGGCCCTAGAGGTGACGCCTGTGCTTCGGACAGTCGTCAGGAAGCACTGGAGTTCCAGATTGGTAGCGCTGCATAAAACTGATAACGGGGCGCCGAATTTCGAGTGGGTTAGTCTCCTGAGCTCTACTGGGCGCCAGCGGGCGCTGGATGCGGGCTGGATGGTGTCGCTAGTTCGCCGAGATGAGGTTCACTATGGCTCGCCGGCACCTCCTTTGAGCAGTATCATGTCAGATCGTACGTTTGTTGCTCTGACGCGTGGGACCGCCAGTCCATGGTGAGGACTCTGCCATATACAGGTCGGAGGAGTGCTCGTGGTTTGAGGTTCGGTATTTTCTAGCCACCAAGGGGACGACCAGTTGCAGTGGAGCGGAGCTTGGGAGCTACAGAGACTAACACTGTGTTGCGCTCACCGTCGCGTGTGTAGTGATGCAGGGACACGAGCACGCCACGCCATTCTGGAGTAACTGCCCAGGTGGTGCTGAATATTTTACAGCTCGTGATTGGAGAGACCGGCCAGTGAGCTACCTGGGTGAGATTACAGTATGTCCCTAAGACATCTCAGCTAGGACAGATGGCTCATGGATAAGTCTATCGAAGTCTTGCTTTAGACACTATGGGCACCTCCTCAGTTCGATTGTGATTGGGTGTGGTGGCTTTATTATTAGATGGTGTAGGAAAGGCTGACTGATGCTTCATTGGGTAGTTGTGGACGTAAGGTCGTGGTTTAAAATTCATTTTCATGCGAATGCACATTTCATGTGACACAAAGGGCATTCGAAGATTTGTCTAGAAGACATTGCACTTTCGTGAGGGTCTCTTAGAGCGAGACTCTGGCCGGTTGAACTGGTAAGTTGATAGGCCTGGAAGTGGTAGCTCTTTCTCGCTCTGTTTGATTTCTGTGGGCCAAAGACGATTGATTTCAGTCTTGTCTGAGTCAGCTGGAGAAAGCTGTTTTTGCATCTAGCAAGGACTGTATGGTCTGGTTATGTCGCCAGTGGACGAGAGTGATAGTGCCGGCTAGTGCTCGGCTCAGGATTTTTCACTCGGGTCGCTCAGATCAGGTGAATAAGTCATAAGGATTAGTTGAGGTGGTCTCGTCGCTGCATAATTGTGAATCAGCACAGCGATCTCTAGGGGTATACGAACTGGCCCTAGTTTTACTGGTCAGGTCAGCACGTGGAGAACGTGTTTGTATACTCGAAAGGGCCCGCGTCCCGGATAGAGTTGATTTGGGAGAGCCCACGTGAGCAGCGCACGTGTATGGCGTGTGGGGATTGGAGCTACATACTCACTTATGAGAACGTCTGGATTCATAATTGTTCGACATATAAGTGACCATCGTGTCTTACCTGGGTACTCTCTCAAACTAAGATAGGACTTTAACCTCTCAGTTGATTGGGCTAATGGGGTGTTGCCATTGATGCTCAGCATGGTAACCAGTCCTAGGCTCTGACTCGTTTAAGTTGTGATAAAAGTATCTCTCGGTGATTTGTAGGCATAGTGTTCAAAAGCATGTCCAATGCTATGTACTCTAACAGATGGTTAATGTCGAGTTGATGTTATTTGTACAGCTTCCAATTATTTCAGAAAAATATCCTTCCCTAGCTCTACAATAAATGAGGTTGTACATTTGTACAACTTCTCTCCTCGTACAGATTATATCTACTTACTCTGATTTGGGGCTAGTCTTTGTGGGACTTTTGGCGTTCAATTTTTCCGGTTGGTGAGACCTCTTGGAAGGCGGATGCTTCTGCTCCATTCTTTCTGTGGTCTTGATGGTCGATAATTTATCTAGTGGTCTTGGCGGCATGGCCACAGTTCTGCTTATTCTGATGCACAACTCTTTTAAGTCTCTCTTGTTCGCTAGGTAGCGGCAATTAGGGTGTTCGTATGATAGAGACAATTTAATCCAACACACTAGATTGTGTACGGTGCAAGTGGATTCTAACGCACGGAATATGCATTTACATTGACACATGTGTGAGACTAATCTTTCTAAACGTTAACGGATCACTTCGCATTAGGCACAGATTTCCCCTCTGTTGCTGTCAATTTTAGGTCGTTGATATTGGTCGGTACTTCCTCCGAACGAGGACTTGCAGACGCTTTTCAGCGCGGTGGTTTGGTGGGAAAAGGAAATGCAGTTTACCAGAAACGAAGGCAGAAATAGTCCAGACAGAGCAGGGCACATCGGACCAACATAATGTATCTTGTGAAATATAAGAACGGTCGGCATTTGTGTACTTAGTATGGGAGAATTAGAGTCTGACCGGTTCTCGGGGTCTTTTTTGAGCTCATTCCTTTGCTACATGTGCTCAATTACTCCTGTTCGCCAGAGTGCTGAGTAAGATACGCCACGAAGTTTCAAGACCAGCAATAGTTGTCCTCAGTTGTAGCGTTTGCTGTTCAGATACAGAGATAGTCAACATAGAAATTGGGATTTTCACCTAGGTATTGATACTCGATACGCCATTCAGAGAGTGTACTGTTGATTGAAGACTGAAAGCAGTTGTTCATAGGTAAAAGTCATCACTACAACCTTTGGCTCAGTTACGCTGATATAGAGGTGTCTTGTTTAACATCGAATGGTGAGAATGGATGTGGATTGATGCTGTTCATTTTTGGGGCGATCTACTTCTTAGTGTCATAGGGTGGCTGCACTCAATGGAAGGTTAGTTGAAACCAACTACTGGGAACCACTCACTGCAGTATTGCTATATCCTGTTGGATAACATATATTACATCATCTTAGTACAGAAGGCCTACACTAGGCAGGCTCCATCCTCCTATTTTCTGCCTTTCTCGACGTTTAAAACATCCTCTTAACAATATTTTCACTGATGTTTTTAGGTCTATAGATGCTGAGCATTTGGCTGGTGATTTTTGTCCATAAGCATGGTTTCTGTTTAAAACATAAAATCGGGCATTAGCATGATGGTCATTCTTCTATTTGCAGAAAATTAGAAGGGTTATTTAATTATTAAGGAATGCACTTTTAGTTTTATATGGTTATAGATTTTAGTCGAGAAGCAATGGTTCACGATAGTAACTAGCGTTATATCATAGGTGGGAGGGCGTTAATTTCTTTGTTCAACAGGGGAATGAGGACTCGGGAGTCTCTCTACTCGCAGATTGGAACTAGTTCTGACTCGCATTTTGTTTTTCGCATCTGTGTGATCGCCGGTGGACTGCACATATGGACGCAGAGAAAATACGCATAGGCAAGGCTGTTTTTACATCCCAGAGAGACCCGGCCTCCTTCCGTCATGCTTGTACATGTTTACTGCTTGGATTATGGATATAAGGTTGATCCCGTGCAAAGGGGAATGAGGCTGAGACCACGGAGGGTGGGACCGGGCTTTTTTTCTTAATTCTTTTTTAACACGCGATAGCATACCTGATGATTATGGGACAGAGCCGCGTAGGACAGGAAACCAAATTCTGTGAGAGGCTCGACCAGGCAGAGGAGGGTTATACCTATGGTCGGGGGGCTTGTTGATCTCTGGTAGTGGTTAGAGGCATTCGGAAGGGGCAGAGGAGACGTCGGTGATTGTAGTTTGGGACTATGGGTGGAGAATGGGAGGACGGGTGGGTGGTTTAGCTGTTGGGGTGATTTTTGTGTTTTCTGTTGTATGGACAGTCAAGTGGTGACACGAGTTACGCTCTATCCGGTGTGGATGGTCAGATGTAACTTTTCTTGATGGCATCTATATACGACATTTATAATATGTAATTAGATGGCGGTGAGTGGACGAATCTATACTTAATTATGTTGCTCGGCTCGATTTAGAGTTCAGTTATATTCATAGATGGCTGGGAATGTGAGCCTTCACTTGTGGTTTGCTGTGGTGGTGGTAGGCATTGGAGAGAAGCTGTGAGAGAAAATCTGAGGAGTGGAGAGTAGGTGTCGCATGGAGGGTGATTCCAAGGGGCTGCTCTGTGGGCATAGGGCGATGGCAAAAGGTGATGTCGCCAATGAGGGCATGTCCACAGATTTGGGTCAAGGCGGCTATGTGATCGAGTGGACAGTTCAAGCTGGGAAATGCAACTGATAAAGTGACTCACATAGCGCGTCTCTCTCTGTGGTGAAGATATTAGTTTTTGTGTGTAAGACATGGGTTGTCATGGTCAGTTACGTCCTGTGCTGAGGGTCCAGGTATGGAGGTGATCGTGTAGAGACGCGTAGCATCTCTGGAAGCTCATGAGCATTCTGTTGCTGGGTAGTGAGTGGAAGCGGAATATCCTGCTTAAAGAATAATTACCTTTGGCTGGAGAGGGCTTGGTGGTTTGTGGGACCGTTGTCGCTGTGGGATTGTTATGAAATACAAGAAATATAAGTTTTCTTGGCAACTGCGGATTTCTGCTGATATTGGAGTGGATTTCTTCTCGCTGTGCGAATACGCTCGGTCTGGCTACTCTAACTCATTTCGGTAGTGCCTCGAGTGTACCGCTGGACCGTAGAGACCCTCATGTCAATTATGCCCGTCAGAGAGGAACTATGGGAGCATGGGTGTATCTAACAATGTTCAGCAGGAGAGTCAGCACCTCAGACGTCTTCCAACCGTCACCTTCTTTGCAATATGTGAGTATAATGAATCTTTATATAGAGCCATTTCCCGTATAACCCAGGTTACTCGTTCTCCTTCGCGCTTCCGTCCTGTCAGCGTAATCTCGCGTCGGGTCGGCGAACGCTGGAACATCGACAATGCAATCATTAGGCGTTACGGGTCGGCGTCTCTTCGATGAACTTATGGTAAGAAAATATATTTTATATTTTGTATAATGAAAATATTGTTATCTAACACGTATGTGTGGGTATATCTTAACAATAAGGACATAGCATGTCTTCAAGGTACAGGGGTTTGGTGGATATTATATTAATAAAATTTTGGTTTACAATACAGAGGATGTTGGTTGTACGGTTTAATATTCTTTGCTGATTTATTGGTTATATTGGTACTGGAAACTTTGGAAATGGTTCCGAGCAGTGGGACATAGATCAGGAAGCCTGGCAGGGAGACAGGCCGCATTTTGTGCGCACACAGGACACGCAGAACTTGAAATGTGGCGTTGCTAAGATCTCCCCATTCGATCGCTTAAGGTCTCAATAGCAGTGCGGATAATTGCATCTTATAATTATGTTTAGGTACGTCAAAGCCTCACTGGGAGCGACTCTGGTATTGTGGTGTAGAGCTCTAGGGTTCAGGGATAAGTCATAGTAATACAAACTTAAGACAGGGGAACTGAAAAGGCAGGAGCGCGGACAGATATGAAACCCCGAGCCTGTAGTGGTCCTCTGCGTAATGATATATAGCGCATGTAAGCGCTATCTCACCATTCTATCTCCCTTCTTCACTCGGTTTATCTTGGCCTCATTGAATATCGCTGTCCTGTATACCACACCCAAGTGGCACGCGTTATGGTTTGTTATGCGTTGTGCAAATGCGCCAGTCTGTATATGGAAACAGGGGAATATTTTGTAGATTATATTAACCTTAGGATAATTCTTGCGTGTTGGGTTCTTGACCAAAAGTACTAATGGGAATAATTTGATAAAATTATCGGGTTTCTTGCTTTCGATGTCTTTTGTAGTGCAAATCAAAGTTAAATGGGTTAAGGTGTTGCCCCGGGCCGGGTTGGGTTGGGACATTTTCCATTATGCTCTTCACAGGTATTTGGTTGATTGGGTCAGTCTGTTGGTTTTGGGGTACGGTTTTCCCTGTTGATTTTTTTTTAGGGACGCACAGAATCGATTGACTTCTACTCTGGCTATACCCTTGGGTAGGTGTGCCCGAAAGCATTTTCTACTTATAAAATCAGGCTCCTCGTAAGGAAATACAACTGGATTTTCGTTCTCCTCTAGAGTTCACGAATTAGCAAGTTCCTCAATGTAGTGCCAATCCACTCGCTATTGTGGTGTTTAAGCAATTAGTGTGCATATGATTATGTTGTGTATGATTTCCAGATATCTGCTGCTTTTTTGGTAAGTTAGTCTTCCCAGTGCGGCTTGATCTTTTCTCATTTATCAACTCTCACACAAAGATGTCATTATCACACTACGAGTAAGGAACAGTCTCAACACTGTTCTCATCTATTGCCTAGTTGCCAAAGAGTTTTAGGAGCTAAAAACAATTTATATATTTATAAACGCGCGTGTCCTAATTATTCAGATATATAGAAAAGACAAATAGATAGAGCATTTTAATACTACAGAGAAACTATAACTCTTTTCTTGTTTCTTCGGGACCAGAATTCATACTGTTAAACAGAAAATTGTGCAATTAAGGTGAGCTGTCAGTTGGATGACATATGCATTCATAATGTCTATAGGGTTGTCATATATTACTTCATGTCTACTTGTTTCTAGATAGTTCTGCTTGGGCAATTTGGCCGGGCTCGAGGAGTCAGGTTCTAAGATTTGAAACTAGTTCTGTATGTTACAACGCGATGAAAGACCAAGCGTGCGCATAAAATAGCGCCATTATTTATGAGGGTGCTCAATCTGGCTCATTGTGTCAAAGACTGCAGAATAAATGTTCTGTTTAACCTACACTTTACTTTTACTATCTTTATACCAGTGAATTTACATAACTGATGATAACTGATCAAAATTATATGAGATACGGAGGTAACTTTAAATTATTTTGGAGGGCTAAGATGTGTTTATTGGTATTCATTCAAATCTTTTCAATCAGTTATGGTTTTGTCAAGTATAGGTCTATGAGGAGGCTTAGAACCTCTGGTAAGTTTTTAACTTTGATAGTGGGGTGTAACTATCTTTAGGCCATCTTTATAATATCTTGTCCTAATAACTACTGAGTAAAAAATTATAAATGATTTGCTCGCTCCCTGTGTTGTACATGAATCATTTTTGGCACCATGGGCTTTGGCGAACACTTTTAATGTGAAATCGTCAAGGCGGTAAAACTCGCTGATGCACATTCGATTTCTTTCATATATACAGTGTGGTGTTTGCAATTAATTGAGAAGTTAATGGACTTTTCACATCCTCATACTGTGATTTTGTGTTCGACGAGCTTTTTTGTTTTTTTATTTTTTTGATAATTAAAGTAAAATAGTAGATCTATTGAGTAGTTTAGTAGATGAGAAATATGTTGTATGCTGATGTTGTTAACTTGTCAGTAGGATATCATTGAGAAGGTAACATGTACTATCTTTGGGCCCTGTGTCTTTGATAAATTCATGTGTATTGTTAAAATTTAACAATGTTCTAGAAGGCAATAAAATTGTTTTTGAATTTTTTGTGATATTGGATACGTACATTGCTTTAGGCAAAGCTCATCGATTTGCATTTTTTAATCAATAATTTGTTTCTAAGATACTGGTGTTATGAGATAAGTTTTATTTTGAAAGCCCTTCATCAGATAGAAGCCGTAAATTCATAATCCAATAGAAGGCGGTGGAAAAATCCACAATTATAAATGGTAACATAACTACTTTACACTGAATATCATAAGGCTTAGAGAGCCGCGTTCTTTGTTTTTCTCGACACACATCGATAAGCTAAATTTCTCTTGGAATAGCTGTAACAGCAATTACTGGACTAATCAGGCAACACAATATTGTCTGCTCACATCTAACTACTCATTCGTATAATAAACGCATTTTTTCTTTCAGTGTTCTCATATAACAATGACCTAGTTATACTGTCAGTCAACAGAAGACATATACTATACAATAGGCAGATATATTATAATCTACACATCCACATACACAACAAAGCGTCAGAGGATCTGGAAAAAGTTAACATGACAACCAATGTCAGATTGTAGAACAGGGTACCCGCACCATGAATATTAAAAGGAAGTATGTCTTTGGTGTGTCCTTTCTTCGCCTAACTCAGATTCCTTTCACGAAACAGACATTTAAGAGGCACATTTCTATTACCTATTTCTGGACCAGTTCTTATCTATGCCATGTGAACAATTCGCTTCTAATATGCGGAGGGTGGTAATACTGGGTGCATTTCTGCTTACTGGCCCACCAAATTCATTTATCTAGGCCTATGCCCTGAAAATATAATAATAATAGAAATAAGGCTACTTTGTGGGTAGTCTAATTTTTGTGTTTGGGGGTCGCGAATGCCAACTGTTGTTGTTATGGGGTTGAGTCAGAAAAATGTGAGAACCACAGTTCTAATAGATTAAAGGTGCATTATGTAACTTTTCAGGGGTCCCCACATGACTTGTCTCCATGGAGATGTTATTACTTTGCCTTAAATGTTCAACATTAAACCTATCTTCCTTTATTGTGAAGAATACTTTGAAATTTTATTTAGTTACAGAATACCAATACCTGCATTGAAATGTATTTCGTCTAATCAGAATACTTTCACATCGAGTCACGTGTGTTTTCTAATTTTCTCATTAATTCTGTGTCGTTCAAGCCTAAATTTCATGATCAGCTACCACATTGTATTCCTCTGATTTTAGAAGTATCTGTATTCTGGATAAAGAAGGAGTATACATTAACTCTAAATTAGCATTCTGTTTACATCATTGTTTCCCCTGTTTTAGCTACTTCCTGTTGGCTAACCCTAACCCATGTTCTTTATCTGAAGTGTAGTTTTAATGATACCAATTAGGATCCATGTTGTCACATGTTATGGACACATGTTGTCACACGTTATGAGCACATGTTGTCACATGTTATGATCACATGTTGTCACATGTTATGGTCACATGTTATGGTCACATGTGTGATGGACCTCCTGATGGAATAAAAGCTTACTTACCCCCCCGGGCTCCAAGGCCATACTGAAGCCATACACAGACACTTACACAAAACAAGATTCGGCCTTCACTCACCGTCTGTACACCATTCCTTATCCTAATCTACTTGTTATCTTGTTTGTGACCCATCCCCCAATATTCACTGAAAAATACCTTCACGTTTGACCTTGTGTACTGTATTCAATATGTGTTGTGTATCATTGTATGCTTATTGCTGAAACTGTTGTTCATTTTCCAAGAGTTCAGTACCCCAGTAGGCGCCGTCTGAAAACCAGCTGCCCGGGTTGCTGGTGCTCTTAATGCATGTCTTTCCATGTCGCATCTGTCATCAAGTCAAGTTCCTATGTTGTGAATTTTGTTCACTGACAATGGCAATAAATATATCCTGATTCCTAATTCCTGATTCATGTGCTGTCCATCTTTATAGGTAGTATAATATATTCTAGATTGAGCTTTGTATTTTGTTATTTGTATGTGTCTGCATATTGAACCTTTACATAAGAATTCTTATCACCTTTAGAGGTGAGCAATATATAGAAATTTAGATATGGTGAATGTTGCTTTGAATATCAAGTATATTGTTTAGGGTAAAAAATGCTACAAAATTATTAAAGATACAAATGAAAAAAAGAAAAGAAAAAAAAGTAGTTATGTTGTAAACGTTGAGTTATATTAAGTCGATATTTATGCACTTTTGTGATTTGTTTTACAGACATTTCACATTTGTCTGATAATTAAACCTCAACTAATACAGTGATACTTGTTTACTCATTTCTGTTCGATGGACATAATATTGTTTGAATATTGTTATCGTAAAACTCCAAAGTAAAATCAAGATATACATTTTTGTCAATATATCGCCCAGCCCTAGTAGCCTTCATCGTTTCTTTCATACAGCAATCAGAAACCCATGATTACACTTCCCAGTAGTTTGGTCTTGTAGTTTGATCATGTAATTTAAAAAAATATCTGAGCAGGGGCTTATTTGGTCGAGTCAAATTTCTGATCAGTTCACTTAGTTCACTGGCTCGCTCTCAGATCAGAACACACTGCTCTCATTTCGAAACAGACCTGTTCATAGATTTTATCTTGTTTTTTCCAATACTACAGGTTTGATCACTTAGGGGAAAACAATTTTGCTAAAACTGTTTGCTCCAATATAAAAACTCAAATATAACAACTACAGTATTTGTGAATCTAAAATCAAACAACAAACGTGTCACTCATGAATCAAGCATGGGAGTAAACTGTATGAATATATGAGGACATCTTACATCCTGTATACATATACACAGTGAGAAGTTGGTCTGACTAAATGTTTTGTCTGTTTTACAAGAATATATCCATTATATGTTGAAAAAGCAGTCTTGATGTATTTCCTTTTCTGACCTCTTTCAATTTCTTCAGCATAAACATTTTTATTAAATAAAAATGTTGTATTAAATAAAATGTAAAAAAAAATGTCAATGATATTTTTAAACAAAAAAACAGAATATATGGACTGGTCCAACACAACTCTTCCAGAAGCAAAGCGGGCATGCAGTAAATGTATAGTGTGTACCTCAATGGCACACTTTACTACACTTTTTCTCAATTGATTGTTGAAGCTCAAGTTCACACAGTTCTCTGGCTCTTTCTCAGAACAGAACAATCAGAAACATACTGTTCATTAAATGTATGTATGTATGAACAGGCCTGTAGTATACATACATACATACATTTAATGAACAACAATGAACAATGAACATCTCTAACAAAGTCTATTTCAATATAGAAACTCAAACACAACAGCAACAAACAAATGTTGACTATTTGTGAGCACAAAAAAAAATCAAACAACAAGGAATGTCACACATGAATCAAGAAGGGACAATTGACTGAGCAGAGAGTAAAGACTAAGGTTTGGTGTCTTTATTCATACCCTTCGGTAAATTGATTTGCAGTGATTAAGAGACATCAAACATACATGCACACAGTATAAAAACACAGACATAATGGATTAATAAATTGAAAAATTGCGCCGAGTGAGCTTATTTAAGAGGGCAATAGCTGCTGGGATGCAACTGTCTCTATATCTTTTGGTCCAGCATTTTAGCACGACCAGCCTTTGCCCCGATGGCAGGCACTGAAACAGAGCATTAAGGTGATGGCTCCGGTCCTGCATGACACTGGAGCTTAGGCTCTGCAGCTGGCTGGTATGTATAGACTCCATATATCCTTTGTTGTGGCCGTCCAATCAGCTGGCCAGCCCATTTCACAATCTGAGAAAGTGCATTTTTATTCTTCACTGACAGATTTCCAAACCAAGATGACATGTAGAAGGCTAAGATGGACTCAATGAAAGCAGAATATAACAAAGACATAAGTCTTGTCCACACCAAAAGTTGCCAGCTCCTGAAGCAGTGCAGGCGCTGGTGTCCTTCTTGCAAGCTGCCTCACAGTTGGCATCAAAAGTTCAGACCAAGTCAAAGATTGTGCCCAGGTCCACAGTCTGACCATTGATTGTGAACTCTTCATAACTATGTGTGCTTTTTCTAAAATCAACGACCATATCTTTAGTCTTGTCCACATTCAAAAGCAGTGAGAACTCCTCACACCATTTTGCAAAGTCTTGTACAATTGGCCCATGGCTGGTCTCCCCCTTCTGGAGCAGGTTCACAATGACAGAATCATCAGCATATTTAAGAATGAACCTGTTATCATAGGGGCTCTGCAGCATACTGATATACAGGATGAAAAACAAAGGTGAAAGGACACACCCTTGTGGTGAGCCAGTCGAACTACAGACCGGGTCAGACAACACTCCATTGACCCTTGTTCTTTGCATCCTGTCAGTTGAAAAGCTGAGACCCCACCCCACAAGATTCCTGCTCAAGTTAAAATCCTTTAAAAGACGATTGATTAAAATATGGGGTAAAATCCTCAAATAAAAGCCTGGCACGAGCTTTGTGTCCAGGTGGTTAAGAACCAGATTTAATAGAGTGAACGGTGGCATCCTCAACTCCCCTGTATGGCCTGTATGCAAACTGTAAAGGGTCAATCAGCCCCTCAGTAGACCTCAGGACTTCAGCTCTAATTATTTTCTCAAATGTTTTCATTACGGAAAAAACAAAAAGAAGAAGTTTATGAAGTTTCTGAATGGACTGTTTTATGACCCGTCAGAGGGCTGCGGAGGGCAGAGAATTTTCTAACCGGGATTCCTCAAACTAGCATGAATGAGACTAAATTTACGAGTTTTTTGATGAGGGAACAATGTTAGAACAGGGTTAAACGCTCAAATAAATTTGGCAAAATATGTCCCCTTTAAGCTAAGCTAAGAGACAAAGACATTCCCAGACCCAAGGAAGCAACCTTCACTTTCTCTCCCCCATAAGTCTGTGCTGATCAGCATGCAATCATATGTTGTGTCTCCACCTGTTAATGACTCGTTAATGACTCTGTGTGTGTGTGTGTGTGTGTGTATATATATATATATATATATATATATATATATATATATATATATAGTTTCAATTTATTAATTTAGATGTTTGATTTGAGAATTGGTAATTGCCTAAAAAGTTTGGATAGACTCGAATGAACCAAACCGACCCTGTGTACGACATGTAGCCCAGTGTCCAAACCTGACCCAGACCCAAAATTCCCTTAATTTTTAACAGCTCTTTAAGTGCCTCTGACAGGTCAGACGACTCATTGTACTAAAATTCAGTGAAGATAAATATATTTTGCAAAAAATTATGAAAATATTATCACAGAATCGCACATTTTTTATGTTTATAATTTCACTTCCTGTTTGTAATTGATGACCTCACACTAGGAAATTATCCAGCAAACAGAGAAAAAACTCATCTAATGTTGCAATTTTTCAAAAAAAGTTGTTACTTTGTGTAAATTCTGCATAGACTTTGACTGGAATGAGCATGCCTAGTGTGATGTCACTTCCTGTCATTTTCTGCAGCTTTTTTCAAAATTTTCTCCACAAATACCTGTACGACTGGTGTAAAACTAAATATGTACAACAGGTATACACCAAATAAAGCACTTCAAGGGACCTCCTGTTTAAGTATATGAAATGTCTGTGCCAGACCCAGGTGTGTGCACACAAAAGTAACAAGAGTTTTTACCTTCCACACACATTTTATTGTCAGAATAAGAGACAGAGCTTCATGTGTCACATGTTTTTGTATTTTTGTTCTTTACTTGCACTTGTCTCTGCAGCAACACCGTTTGTTCTCCTCTGCTTTCGCTCTGTCAAGAAGGGCAT